>NIZV01000139.1:0-107111 GCA_003947045.1 Fusarium ambrosium
TTTATATTTAATTATTAGGTATTACTTTATTAGCTCTTAAATATATATATTATTACTTATAGTATTATTTATTATAAAAAAACTAATAATTAATAAGATATTATAAAAATTAATAATAATTAATAATATTTTTATAATATTCTTATTAAAATAAAGATCTTTTAAAAGTAAGAGGTCTAAAAAAGCTACTTATAGCTTATATTACTTATCTAGGAAGTAAATAATAATAATAAGATAATTTATCTCTTTTTCTAATATCTATATATCTATTAATATATAAACCTTACTTTTAGTAAATTATAGCTTTATTTTTAGCTAAATATATCTCTTATTATTACTAAGCTATTTCTCTTTAATTTAATTACTAAGAGTAAATAAGCTTCTAGGAAAGATTTTATTAATATCCTTTAAATAATTAATAAATATTTTATTTATTTATTAATAAGTCGCCTAATAAAATATAAGGTTAAGATTAATTACTTAATTAATAAAATTATCTTTAAATTTTAAGTTATTAAATATTATATATTAGCTTCTAAGATATAATATAAGGCTTATTATCCTCTTAATTATACTAAAAAGATTAGATCTTATAGCCTTATAATTAAATTCTTTTAGTTTATATTATTATTTAAGGTAATAATTAATATTAATTATACTCTTATTAATAAAAAGCATAGTATTATAATAGCCGCTATTATAGTAATACTTATAAAGCTAGAATTTATTATTTTTATTTATAATAAGCTATATATTATGCCTATAGATTACTAAAGGCTAAGATTTAGAGTTAATAATATACTTATAGGGCTAATAATATTAAATAAATAGTATTAGCTTTTTATTATAATAAATTTTATCTTAATTAATAGAGAAAAAATATTAAGAGGTATTTAATATACCTTTTTTATTAGAAAGCCTTAAAAAAGAGGGCTTATTATTAAGTATATTAATTTAAGTCAAGGTAAAACTAAGAGTACTTAACTAGGCGGGACTAAGCGATTTAAAAGGGGTCTTAAGAGAAGTAATTTTTTTAAGCCTTCTATAAAGTTTAAATAATAGGCATAAAGATATATTTAGGTTATTATTTAAGTTATTAAATTAAACTAATAATATTAGCTCTATAAAAAGGGTTAAAGAAAAAAAAAAAAAATCTTAATTTATTTTATTTAAAGATTAGGCTAATTAAGATATATTATCTTCTTAGCTTACCTTATTAAGATTAGACTTTTTTAGCTATTTTCTTAATCTAATAACTCTATTAAGTAACTTTAAGTTAACTTAAGTAAGCTAAAAAGGCTTACTTATAATTAATTAGAAGAGGTCTTACTTATAGTTAATTATTATATAATTAACTAATTATAACTAAGCAAACTAAATAACTTGGTTATTAGACACACTGGTGTCGATCCCACAGACACCTGGCTTGGTATGAGTGTCAGTACATTTATTATCACAGATAGGTACTTCACGCCAGAAACAAGACTAACTCTCATTTAGACTCCTGGGGGTTCTTCCTCAGGATCAGCCGTGGCCGTTGCGGCTGGCATGGCCCCAATTGCCCTAGGCACCGAGACCGATGGCTCCATTCTGCTTCCAAGTGACCGGGCGGGCCTCTACTCACTCAAACTCACCGTCGGCAAGCTTTCAACAAGGGGCCTCTTGCCATTCACCCGAGTCACTGATAGCCTAGGCCCAATGACCAAGTCCCCAAAGGACGTTGCGACGCTGCTCGATATCCTCACACCCATCCAAGGTGGGACACACCATGATGCGCTTACAGCATCATTCAAGGGCCTACGCATTGGCTTCCTCGATCCTGCAGAGTGGGCTCCGGGACCTGGGGCTGTACGTCCGAATGATGATTACACAAAACAAGTGGTAAGCAAAGCCTCGCCTACCTGCCCACACTTGGCCGGCCTTACTGAATCCATGATCAAACAGATCCAAGAAGTGTCGGATGCCATCACTGCGGTTGAAGAAGCCGGGGCTCTTGTGAAACGCAACATCAAGCTTCGTCGTTTTAGCCCGGAAGATGATCAGATGTTCAACGACCTTTCATGTAAGCAACCTCTCCCCGTCACTCTTGTCTGTGTCGCAAATAGCTAAGATTTGTCATGAAGCGAGGGACTATGCTATTGAGTTCGCACACTTTTTGAAGGGTCTCGATCATTCTCCTGTTCAAGCAATGCAGGATCTGGTCAAGTACAACGATGATCACGCCTCCGAATGCTTCCCGCCAGGTTCGTTCAGTCTTTCTCGTACTCTACAGAGTTGTATACAGTCTATTAGATTATCGCTGACGAATCCAGGATCTCCCGGCCAAGAGATTCTTGTGAATGCCGTCAAGACAAACATTTCCGACGCCAAGTATGAAGAGTACAAAAACACTCTCCGTACCAACAACAAGGACCTCGGGATCGACAAAGCTCTGAAGGAGTACGAGGTTGATGTCATCGTTGGAACCCCCACAGGGCGTATACTCACCGTCGCGGCCCTCGCAGGATACCCTATTGGGTCTCTACCCCTTGGATACGCGCGGTTCAACGGACGTCCCTTTGGCCTTGCTGTCATTGCTCCCGCCAACGCCGAGATCCTGGCCTTGTCCGTCATGAGCGCTTGGGAAGCTACATTTCCTCAGCGGAAGCCGCCACCCCAGCTACGCAACTGGGGGGAGGAATCTTCTGAGAAGTAGGTTTGCTTCCTTACCCGGTCGTGGGCCGGCCTGGGTGATAGCAGCGCCCTTAGCAGCAGTTGGTCCCCAGAGACAACACGTAGCCTTGTCTATCTAAATACACGTTACGAACTCTGAAAATCCAAATACATCTTACCCAAGTTGCCCAGAAGCCTTTAGTGTATACCTAAAGGTCCAGACAAAGTGCCACCGCCGCAATTGCAGTTTGGATGACGGCAACAAGGATGGCAAGACCTGCGAGAGTGACGGCGAGGACAAGGGTCCAGAAACGTAGCGGATCCTGTCGATCCCAGATAAGGGTGCGAAAGTGGTTGGGGCCTTGCTGGAGCATGTACTCTTGCAATCTGAGCAGCTTCTCCTTGAAGAAAGGAAAATCCACCTTTGCAGAATAGTTGGCTCTTGCAGGGGGTGCCACGAGATGATTGAATAACACATGATGGTGCCACCGTGTCGTGCATAGAGCCAACAACAGCTCGTCGTCTTCCATTGCCTGGCGCCAGACTGTTTAGTGTGCTTTAGTGCTTGCTTACGCGACCTTTTATCCTGCCCGAAAATGACTCCGGGCGTAATCAGCACCTCCCGGCAGTAGTCGTCAAAACGAGGGATGGGGTTGTCGGGCATGACGGGCAATAACCTGGTACAACAACCGATCAGTCTTGCAATGGAAGCTTGGAGTTGCTACTGCTGCTCTTACTTGTTCAAAGGCTCTGTAGACTCAGGGCTGCTCAAGCAGATGAGGGCACAGTAGCTTGGGTGCGCAAATATGCGCAAGGTCCGGCTCCGCTCGTCCAAGTCGAGATGGTGCGTCATGTCGGGCACACAGTCAATTTTGAGCTTTCCAACGCCAAGCAAGCTCGTGTAAAAGATATTTGATGCCGTGACAGTCGAGGTCTGGGAATATGCACCGCTGCTGCTGGCGTCTGATGTGAAAGAGCAGGCCTGGGGCAACCGTAACCCGAAAGAGCCAAACATGGCCTCAAAAGTCAGTCGATGTGGCATTTCAGTCACCTCGACTGAGCTTTTGGATGTCGTCTCGTATTTACGGAATCGAGATACGCGGTTGGACGATGCGGGCAGCACAATCTCGAATGCTGTCTTTGACGGTGGCACTTTTGGCTCGTATAACTTGGACAGCCAACCGAGGAGAATGAAGACGATCTGGCAAGGTCCCGTGTAGCCTGAGTCACCTACGTGGCAAGCCCCTCCATCCATCAAAGCTTCTTGTGAGCCCTGGAACGCAACGAGCTGGCTCCGTAAGGTGTCATGCGTATCTAGGATGGACTGCACTGATGTATTCTCTTCTTGAGCAAGGGCTGACTTGACCAACTGCATGAGTTGATCAAGTTCGGTGTCGTCCAAGTTGGACAATGCTCGGCTTGTTGAATCGACCGTGAGTTGGGTCGCTCTCGTTTTAATGTGAGCCCTGAACCAAATCGAACAGCGGCTGTGCAGAAGAGGCGTCCTCTGAATTTTCTTCAAAATTCTCGAACAGGAGTCCAGTTTTGTTCAACTCCATTTCAATGGCAGCGTCTGTAGGCAACCGAATGTGTTTAGTTCGTCTTGACTAAACACAATACGACAGAGATTGGCCTTACCGCCGCGGACTGTAGCGTTCATGATGGAGATGAGAGATTTGTGTGCACTAGAATGGCGATGTTTCGGTGGAGGAAACGCCGTGACACCAGGCCAACTTCTGCCCAAACAGATTAGACAGTTAGATGGCTGAGTTCGTACATGGATATGGAGGGTTTGCGCCACTCTTATATGGATGGTTTAGAATCAGGCTTGGAGATTCTATTTTGGTGATTTTGTGTCTCAGCCCCAAGCCACCAGCGCTTGCAGGGTGCTTTCTCCCGCCAAACAAAGTCAGCGAGCGAGCGCAGATCGTTACCAGGGTCCCAGCTGAAGCGGCTCTACACGAGGCGGGCTGGCTTACCTACCGCGACTTGATGCTGCCAATGTGTATGGCTGAAACCTTTTATCTCACCTCTCAACCTCTCTACTCCGCCAAGATTTCCTGCTCCGTAGCCTCCCAATCAGAGACCAATAAGCTAAAAAATGAGGAGAAGTAAAATATGAAAGGCACTATAGCTAGCAAGAGGAACAGCACGTTGAATCAATCCCGAGTTATTAGGAACGGAATCTATGCATTCATACCTACGAATGGACAGTGTAGAATCCATCCTTAGCTTTATCCTTTTACGCGCCTTTTTATGCAATTTTTATACTGGCTCCACCTGGACCTTATCGATAAGAAATACCCAGCCTAGGGTAAGCGTTTGCTGTGCAGCTACCTAGGTATGTACCTTGAAGTTGAAAGCAGGTACCGGGGAGGAGCCCCGACAAAGGAGAATCTCAGTCCGCGCACAGCAGCACTCGAGCTGAGGCGATTGGTGCTGTGTGGGGTAGTAACGGTGCTCAAGCTAATCATGAGCGCAACAAATTTAGGTACTCTACAAGTCCTTAGCAATACTTGTTCCCTTTTCCATGGTGCGCAGGTGCTATGCGGTAAACACTTTGTCAAACAACTCCATGACCTCTTTAAGATGTCCCCGCCTAAGGAGATTCCTACATATTCTTTTGCCTTCGTCGTTGTTTCTGAAGAGGGAGTCGAGGGCTTTGTTAGTCTTGTTCTTGCACACAAAACGGATGGCAAAAGGAAACTAACGCATTGCAGTCCCTGTCCAAGTTGAACAAGGCCTGTTAGTCGAGAGCTTACGGATGGGCGATACGACATCTCAGGACATACTTGATAAACATGCCTGGAAACCAACAACATGAGATCAAACAACACTTCCAACTCAAGGCTACCTGGGCGGGCCTGCAGTTGGACATTCCTTCATTCTAGCGCTCTTATTTATCGGGACTCGGGACGAGGAAACAGGCAATGTCCCTTCATGGGAAGGTGTTTATGCTGTGACAATGACAAACCGGGCGTTCTAACCGTTCAGGGCAGTCAGGATGCCACGATTGATAAACAAAACCTCAAGTTGGAAAACGCGCTCGAGACATCCGAGCTTCACTTCACACAACCATCTAATCCCATCCCACTCGGATCACTTTACTCAGCAAATCTAGTCTATAATCAGCTTGATGCGTGGATTTATTAATTGCTGCGCCTCGTTGCAAGGTAAGCTCTAGTTCGTATAGACATAGTCAACGGAAATAGCGGCACTTACTCGGGTCTTGGCCTTCTTCAATTCTAGTCGAGAAGAGGAAAAGAATTACCCACTTTTTGAAGCCACTCCACTTTGAAATTGACGGCAGTGCCGAGCGAACGGCAATGTCATTCCGAGTGATCGGCCGACTGTTGAAGCCGGGGGGTTTGTGATTTTGATTAGAGTCTTTTCTTGCCTCGTGAAGTAGAATGCATCGCAATTATACTCTGGTTACATTAAATTTGCCTCCTTTTTCTGTAATAGTAGTAGCCATCTCCAGTTGAGGCTTGGATATCCTTGAAACCCTCGTAGTTTAGGCTTGTAAGCCAATAAGCAAGAAACACAACAAGACTCCCACGATCTTACATGAACATGACCAAATCTCTTGATGTTTCAACATCGGTTCATTCGGCACACAAAAACCCCCAAGTTGGACCCCCACTGAATGTGGCGTATCCCGTCCCCGAGCCTCGTGGATGGGACCCTTCTTCCGTGGTACCGTCTTGGCGGATCTTGGGAATAGATATCTTGACCTCGGCCGCCATCTTATCTGATCTTAATCAATCAGCATCTCTGTCATCTAGAGAGTGCACACTCTCTCGCATTATTGTTCAAGATGACTGCGGTTGACAAGTCCTCCCCGGAACCAGATCTGAGTAGCGAGCAGCCCGAGTTTGCTCGGACTGAAACATCTTCAGGTAGGGCGGGCGTTCATGTTGTTACAACTGAGAATGACTCTTGGATACTGATCTTAGTTGACAGGGAAATCCGTTGAAGAGGTCCTGAGCGCAGCTGGCGTTGACTTCCGTCCTGATGACCCAAGTCTACCATGTCTCACCATCCGCATGTGGACTATCGGCATTGCATTCTGTCTCGTGGGCAGCGGCGTCAACACCCTCTATACCCTGCGCTTCCCGTCAGTCAGCTTATCTCAATCTGCTATCCAATTTCTAGCCTATCCCATTGGTAAGGCATGGCAGTATGTCGTCCCAGACTGGGGAGTGACGGTGTTCGGTCAGCGCCACAGCTTGAACCCAGGTCCTTTTAACTACAAGGTGAGCAGAAAATTGGATGAAAGAGAGAAAAGGAATTGAAGGGGAACTTCTCAGCGGGCTCAATCTGACATGTCTCTCACAGGAAAACATGCTCATCTACATCCTGGCAAATCTCAGTTTCCTTACCCGTCTGAGTGCTGACGTCCTGACCGAGCAGCGCGTCTTCTACGGCCTGCATGCAGGGTGGGGGTTTGAGCTCCTCGCTACGCTGACCACCATTCTCTATGGCTTCGCTCTGGCCGGGCTAGGCCGTTCGCTCGTGGTGGAGCCGAAGGACCTTGTATGGCCTGGTGTTTTGGGAAACACGGCTCTGAACGCGGCGCTGCACTCATCCAGAAAGGAGGAAGTAGAAGGGTAAGTTTATCCCCTCATTTAACTCCAGCGTGTGCTGATAGTGGAAAACGTACTAGAACGGTCTCCCGCTATCGGTTCTTCCTCATGGCATTCATGGCCTCCTTTTGCTGGTACTGGCTTCCAGACTTTCTTTTCCCAGCCTTGGGCTACTTCACATGGGTTTGCTGGATAACCCCGAGAAACCCTGTGGTGAACCAGATCTTTGGCATGAAGAGTGGCATCGGACTTTTGCCTTTCACATTTGACTGTAAGTTCCTGGCCTCTTAAATACGGAATGATTGCTGACATCCTCCCAGGGAGCCAGATCGCCTACATCGGCTCACCTCTAGTTGTGCCGACCTGGGCAATCCTCAATGTCCTGGGCTCGCTTGTGCTCTGGATCTACGTAGTCACTCCGGCCCTGTACTATACTAACACCTGGTGGTCTGCCTACCTGCCCCTGCAGAGCAACTCCATCTACGATAATACAGGCCAGGTGTTCAACGTTTCCAAAGTCATCAACAAGCGTGACGGGTTTGCTTTCGACCTCGAAAAGTACCAAGACTACTCTCCCGTAAGTCATTACCTACAGCTCCGTTGATAGTAACGTTTCATATGCTTGGACAAAGACCTCACACTGGAAAAACGCAGATCTACCTTCCTGTCACGTACGCCCTCAACACATTTGGTCTCTCGTTCGCCACAATTTCCTCGCTGTTTGTCTGGCTCTTCCTTGAAAAGCGCCAGGAGATCACACTAGCCTTTAGAACAGCGCTCTATGGAGACAGGAACGGCTCGTCGGTCAAGGATGGCCCATCTCGCCAGAGACTCCAGCCCCAGTACAAAGAAGTCCCGGCCTGGTGGTACGCGTCGGCAGCTCTCATTGCCCTAGGCGTCGGGCTATTTGCGCACGAATACTATCCAGTCCAACTGAGGTGGTATGGAGTCATATTTGCAATGGTAGTGTCTGCCATCTTTTTCATCCCAGTGAGTTTCCTTTTTAAACACCAATCTTATCTCTTGCTCACCGAAGATAAAGCTTGCCTGGGTGTATGCTACCAGTAACATGAAGATTCAAATCGACATCTTCTGTCGCATCATCGCTGGATATGTGTGGGAAGGAAAGGTTCTGGCTAATATCTGGTTCTTCAACGTTGGGTACATCTCAGGTATTAAGGGACTCGCCTTTGCACAGGACCTGAAGCTCGGCGTTTACTGCAATGCTTGTGCTCGTCTTGATCCTTGACAATTGTGTATTCTTCTTTGCTAACATTGTTTTTCCAGATCCCTCCCAGAAGCCTCTTCCTAGTCCAGGTCGTTGGCCTCATCGTCGGCACCCTTGGCCAAGTTTCCGTGCTCAACTGGGCCCTGGACCATATCCCCAATGTCTGCAACCCGAAAACCGCGCCCAACGGGTTCACGTGTCCCTTTTCGCGCACTCACTTCAACAGTAGTATGGTCTGGGGCGCCCTTGGTCCCCGTCGTTTCTTCGAGCAGGGAGCACTGTACAGGCCGCTGCTCTGGTTCTTTCTTGTCGGCGCTGTTCTTCCAATTGTCGTCCACCTCTTGAGGAAGAGGGTCTTCCCGCAAGTCAAGTGGTTGTCCAAGATCCACGTACCACTCTTCCTTGGCGGGTTGAACTACATCCCTCCCGCGTCGGGGACCAACTATGGCAGCTGGGCCTTGTTCGGTCTTCTATTTAGTGTACTCATCAAGCGCCGGAAGGAGAGCTGGTGGCGCCGCTTTAACTTTGTTCTGAGCTCTGCCCTGGACTGCTCGGTGGCTATCGCTGGTATTCTCATCTTCTTTGCCATATTCTACACTGGTGCATCCAAGCACCTATCTTGGTGGGGGACCAACGTGTACAAGGTATGCATGAGGGAAAGTGTCTGTTATTTTGTACCAAGTTGGCTAACCAAGGCGATAGAATACTTGCGACTGGGATGGCTGTCCTTACATGTCTGTCGAAGCAGGAAAAACTTTCGGTTCCTGAGTTGCGGGATCATGTGCAGGGACTGGTCATGGATAACGCTTGGAGAATGGTCAGGCTATCGACATGATACAGGAGGCTCGTCCATCGTGGTCTTACGAGGCAATCGCCGATATCAGGTTTGATACCAGGAGAGAATCATTTTTTAGTATTTGTTTTCATAGATCTGGGGAGATTATGCATCGTTTAATAGACAAGATGTTGAACTCATCCGTTAGTTGTTCAATTTCCGAGACGAGATCGACCAAAAGACCTGACAAGTTTGATCCCAATTCCAAAGTAGGGCCACATAACCCGGGTGACACATCCAGGTAGATAGATGGTCACTTTCACAAGTCAATGTCTGTGGCTGGACGGGCCAGGTTATCTCGCCAATGATGCTTGTTGACGGGATCTCGCTGGTAGAGGTTCACCTCAAAGAACCGGTTGTGGACGTCACACCGAAAGTTCTTGTAGCTGTCTTGAAGTTTTAGCCACAGTAAAGTCAACCTGAAAGTCATACTCACGCGTTGAGCTTCTGGAAGTTGGCCCTGATCAGGTCGCTCTCGGTGATCTCCTTGAATGAATCCGTGGCGGCTGAGAGGGGGATGAAGTACCTCTTGCTTTCAAGAGGGCCAAAGTTCACCTGGCGCACGAGCTGGACTGCGAAAGATGGATGAATCTCGTTGAGATCGGTTGACTCAGCATCAGGTACTGGTGCAGATTCGGATTCCTCTTTGTGCACCCAGGTCATGAAGCTTGTGAACTTGGCTTCGTGATCGAGGTGCTGGGGACGGTAGGGCCGGATGGCGTCACAACAGAAGCAAGAAGACATTGTGAATGGGAAGATGTTTTATATCGATTTGTGATTGAGTTGGAAAAGATTGATGTGCCGCTATTGTCTTGTTGAGATTCATGGAGGGTTCTTATAGCTAACGCTCCGTGCTCTCTCTCTCTCTCTCAATTTCGGCATGTGATCCACGGGCAAGCTTCGTCTGAGTTTTCGGGACTCTCCAGGGCGACCAAATATCTTAGTAATTACTCTTCTGTGTTGTCAACTCGAACTCATCATGATGATCTGTATCTTGTTGGTAACTCTTGGTGGGCCTCCCGCATTCGGCCTCGGACGTTTTTGAGCCCTACCATGACATCGAACCAACCACCAATTCCAAGAGACAAGCCACATTGTAACGCCTTGCATATTTTGAGCCCTACCATCCTTATCAGCCAACTATTGGTCAGGCGTCAGCAGCCACATCGTCCTAGACACGACCGCTTACCGGATTTGGGTTTCAGCTTGGCTCTCGGCGTATTCACTGGCTTTTGCCCACCTGCAGTCAAACCAAGGTCTGTAGGAGACTCGTGGGAGCATAAATGGCCGGCTTTCCACCCTGAAAGGCATCCTTCTCTCTTCTCCTCTTCACGGCCAACCCAGGCGTTGGAACGGCACTCCTTTTCCAACCCCCTGTGGGAACTCCCTTCCGTCTTTCCTTTCTTCATTTGATCACATCACTTCCTCCCCTTCGCAACTCTCATCTCTGATTCTGTTCCGGGCAGGTCCCCCAGCTTCAGTTTTCTAGAGCGTTCCTTTTTATTTCCAGTTCCAACCAGTCAGGTACCAGCGGATCGAATTATCACGAATATTATCTTTTTGACTCTGTTGATCCTGCCTGGTTGATCCGTGGGAATGCTGGGCCACTCCCAGATCATGAGACTGAGCCTGCTGGTCAGGTCGGAGGTGAGCAAATCGGGGATGCGAGTGATCAGATCTTTCTTGAGGGCGACGATGCCCTCGTCCAGTCTTTACCGTCAGATGTCGTCCAAACAGAGGCTACTCATGATTCATCACAAGCGCCGTCAGCATCGACAACAAATAGACCTCTCATCTGTGATCAATGCGGCGAGGCTTTCAGGTTACCACATCAGCTCAAGTAAGAAGTCGCTAGCATAATGCATTGTGATCAATACTGACTGACACTGGAAGTACCCACATGAAAAAGCACACTCGTCCGTTCCACTGCCAAGAACAAGGCTGCAACAAGAGATTCCGGTACAAGAAGGACCTTACCCACCACAAAGAATCCAAGCACCGCGATTCTGTTGAGAACCTGGTTCTCTTCTGGTGCCCTGTTGAAGGTTGCAAGGACTCACTTGGTAGAGGAGCGGGTAAGCCAAGGGAGAGAAACGTTGCCAGACATATTACATCACAGCATCCTGGAGAGGTACGAGCGCCTGTGAGAGGATTTGCCAATACTTAGTAGCTTCTCTTAATTCACTATATACATGTGTCTTGTGTCATCCATAAAAGAAGTTTGGATCGACGAACACAGGTCAACGTTGTGCGGGTATTTACTTGTTGACCATGCGTATGTACAGAGCCCACACAACTGATTTAGTAAACAACGGGCCAGTCTGACTCGTAGCGGATAAGGTTAATGCCCAGCTTCGAGTCTCCAGCGTTGGTGTAATAATGGTACACCAACACGTCAGCATCATTGTCAGTGAAGACAGCGTTATGGCCAGGGCCGTGGATGGAGCCATGGCTAGCTAGAACCTCAGTACCACCACCCTGCATGAGGTTCTTTCCACTCTTGTCGACGAAGGGGCCAGTGATGCTGGTAGATCGGCCGACCATGATGCGGTAGGTGCTGGAAGCACCGTTGCAGCATCGGTCAAAAGACACCCAGAGGTAGTAGTAGTTGCCCCGTCGAGTGATGAAGGGGGCCTCAACGGCACCGTCAGCATCGGTGCGCTTGGCGAGAGAGACGAGGTTGGATCCAGTGCGCTTGCCAGTGCTAGAGTCGATCGAGATCATCTTGATGCCGGTCCAGAATGAACCGAATGAGAGCCACCACTTGCCCGAGGCATCGATGATCAGGTTGGGGTCGATGGCGTTGTAGTCGTTGGAGTCGGAGGACGAGATGATGAGACCCTGGTTGGTCCACGAACCGGAAGCGCCGGTGGTGCTGGTAGCCAGGAAAATGGCCGAGTTGCGGGATCCGAAGCTCGAGGCAGAGTAGTACAAGTAGTACTTGCCATTGTGGTAAGAAATATCCGGAGCCCAGAGGTTGAGGTCACCCTTGGTGTAGGTCGTCGTCCATGGCGCACCGTTGGGGAAGACGGCGCCGGCATCGCGCCAGGCAGTTCGATCGGAGGAAGTCTTGAGTGCCACGTTGTTTCCGGTGTGAGCCATGATGTACGAACCACCAGGTGTCTTGACCACAGTTGGGTCATGAACTCCGGTGCTGCCGGTGACAACTCCAGGGTTGGGATACGCGGCGTTGGCACCAGCTACCATGGAGGAGACGGCAAGCACGCCGCTAACGAGTTGCTTCCACATAGACACCATCTTGAGCTTTAATCCGTGATTTTCCGTGAAAGCTCAGTGGGATTGCCTTCCTTAGTTTGAGACTCCAAGGAGCACCACGATCCCTTATATCCTCCATCGGCACTTAAGCTGAAACATTGCGGCTAAGGGTTGCATTTGGAAGCGCGCCACGGAATAATTATCCCCAAAGCAACGGGAAATTCTCCGCCCGTTTCCAAACTCGGGCCTCATGGGTTCGGACGCTAACCCTCCGTCACCGCTTACTACAAATAGTAAATTGGAGGGTCACCGCCATGGACGAGGAAATACTTCTGATTGGGTTGCGAGGGCATGAAACGGGTCAGCAGGGCAAATCCGTGTATCCAGACGCTCGGATCTTCATCCACCAAGGATGGTAAGAATCGCCGGACGCAGAAGCTGGATTCGATCTAGCTTGAATCGTCGAGTTTATCCTTGGCGGATGTCGCCTTACACGGTGAAACTTAGCCTCACCGCACCTTTCTAGAAAGTCCGTCTGTCGGGCGGATGGGACCGTTCGGGGTTGATCAAAGTATGAACTGCATGGTGAAATCCGACCTCCTAAACTCGACACTACGAGGTTGGTGCAAGTTTCTGCAACACTCCTTCGAGTGAAAGTCCAAACTCTCTGATGTCGTATTTATGCGCCTTTGAGTTTGGCGCAAAGGCGAGCATCGCAATTGGGGCGGGTATTGTGAAAGGCGGACTATTTGTTTGTTGATCGTCGCTGCAACCACATACATAGGTAGTTAAAGCCTAAGTGGCCTATCATTGAGGACCTTGATGCAGCCAAGATACTGTCTGCGATACATGAGTAAAATCCCGAACTATTGAGGTTTTGTTGCGATTGGCGGGCTTATATCTGTGTGGACCTGGCGGAGAAATGCCCAAACAACGCGTGCTCGTCCTGCTACTGCCGGGGATGACAACTCGGTAACTCAGTGGCATCATATAGGTTGAGATAGCGTGCTTGTTATATAGCACCCCCGCAATTGGTGAGAGTCAAATCGGCGGACTTGGTGACCGGCGGTGGTAGTACATACATATTACCATCAGCATGATGCAACGTTGGCATGGGTTAGTAATGAGTATTTAAGTGATTTAACATTATAGCATACTCAAAGGAAGATCGAGGTACCCTAACAAGTAGAACGGAAATCATATTAACCCCGGATTTCCGCCTAATCAAAGCAAGCTCTTGTTGCAAACACACCTCTAACCCTATACCACTGCAGATCGTTAGTAACGATCGGATACAGCGCCAACGACTCCCCATTAAGAAGATATCGCCCCGAATCTGAAACATCCCGACAAGTAAACATTTGCTTGTTACTGCTTGTGCCCTTGGGCGAGATGGACTCATAGTGCCCATAACTCTTGGCACCCAAAGCAACCAGTGCTGGACCCGACATGCTGTCGACCCTGACAAAGATGTAACCCCCATCGATGACCGTGCTAGTGAGAAGGGGGACATCAATGGAGAAGCCGTCCTCGGCCTTTCTAGAGAAAAGTGTGTTGAACGGGCCACGCGTCTTTAGAAACATTCTCGTCTCGAGTCGTAGTAGGATAGCGATGAGCACCTGCGGATCCATCCCTGTGACAGATTCCACTTCAGTGATAGATCGACAGACAATACGGCCTCGAAGAAAGTCTCTCCAAGGCCAATCCTGTACTCGTCTAGATTTGAAGAAAATCATGATGAAACCCGCGGCAGCCCATGCCAAGGCTGTGAGATTGGAGGGGTCAACGCCCTCTGCCATGTCTTCAACGGCGATTAGAGCCACTCCTCCGGCGATGAGCAGTGCACAGACGCCAAGAGAAATCATCGAGTACCAGGTATGTTGGATGATGATTGCTTTCTCATCAATGGTCCACTTCTCGGCCTTCTCAAGCTCTTCCTTGAGCTGCCTGTTTGGTTTCCCTTGTCGTGCAAGTCTGGCCATCTCCGTATCATAGACGGTTTGAGAGAGGAGGGATGACTTTGGGTTCTTGTTCCTTTCATAGGCCGAGGTATGAATTCTTGCCCCCGTGAGAAAGCTCTTCTGTTTATAGTATCGCACAGGATTTGTCGGATCTGAAATCAGGACTGCGAGTTGTGTAAACATGGAAAGGTGGGTAGGAAATGAGCCGCAGTACATGAGATACGGCACAAGTGCTTTGATGACATCCAACATGCCAGCCATGTGCACCGTAGGATTGTTCTCAGTGGGTTCAATAAGTCGATCATGAGAATCCTTCCTCTTGGGCTGCTGTTCTCTAGAGAATGGCTTTCGGCTCCAGGTGAGGGTGGTATAACTGTGCACGCCGTGAACATTCGAAGACGACAAAGTCTCCCAAACCTCAGATCCAATCTGAAACGCAACGCCAGCAAAATCGATGACTTTCCGTTCCCCAGCAGCTCCAATGGCTCCATCACGTTCACGGCAGAGCTGAGTTCTTCTGTCATGAAATCCAGTGTCATAGACAATCGAGCTCGTCTCAAAAACGTCGGCAGGCTGCTCAATCTCCTCATTCCAACTTAGATCCGCGATGGCTGCCTCTATCATGTTACTGAGAGAGTGCCTGAAAGCGTCCATTTCCATGAAATATCGTGCGCCAGAGGTATCGATATCTTCTTGCAGAGCCTTCTGTTGCTTCGCCATAGGATCATCGTCTGATCCAGATGATGACTTGGCTTCGACGACGTGAACACCACGAGCCTCCGGAGACTGAGTCACCTGGATTTGAAAGTCTCTAAATGCTTCTAGAGTCCTTTCAAAAGCCGAAGGCAAATCTGCAGTTACGACCTTAATCTTGGCTGCGAACTTGGCGAGAACAGAGACGCAGTTCTCGATCCAGAATCTTCCGCTCATGCTTCTCAGTAATAGGCGAATCATGAGAGCCGTGACGTAGTTAACGAGGGCGTGCAGAGCCTCATCGTTGTGTTTCTCGATTCTGATGGAACGCTCATATCTGATGGATCCCCGATCCTCATCAAAAGTTCGACAAATGCGTCGATGAGCGAACTCGTAATCCGATTCATTCGTCAACTGAGGATGGTACTGAAGTAGGACCAACTCGTTATCGTGGATACAAATATCAATGGCGTATTGAATTTGGAGAGCCAGGCGGTGAAGACGGTTGTAGCCTGCAGCGTCCGCATCTCCAAACCATTCAGCGTTGCCTTCAAGTGTAGGAGGCTCTTCAGACTTGGCGACTGCTGCAAGTCGATGTACCTCGAGCCCCCAAAGTTCAAGCTCCTCCTCTTCCCGAATGCCATATCGGACCATATCATCAAACTTGGGGAGATTCTTCATCTCATAGCCTTCTTTGACGCGGAAGAGAACATGTGGGCGTAGTGAGTCCACGATGCGTTTGACGTCAATGTTCAAGTCTCGTAGCCGAAACTCTTCGCCCTCAACATCGTCCTCTGCTCGATGGTCACCTATTTGGGAGGTTGATCTGTTGAATAGGATCGAGTTGCTGCGCTGAACGGGTTTGATGAAGTTGGGTTTGTCTGACCATTTGACGCCATCCCCGCGTTCTACATCGACGTTGGACACTTCCTTGCTGGCGCTTCGGGATGAAGTCTCGGAATTCATGATGAGAAACCGGTGGAGTTGTGTTTGTGCTCAAAAACGAGTGATTTAGACAGCCAGAGGTTGAAAAGATAACAGTGACATCCCATGCAGCAAGAGAAAAACCGGGAAAACCTGAACGGGATTCGACATAGTACCTGTTGGCTACCGTACGTATTCCCCTACCCTTGACCAGGGTGTTGCCCAGTTGGTATTGATCGTCAGCCGCACGCAGTGAGGCCGCCAATATCACAGAAATCGCGCGTATTTATCTTATCCGATAGGTCAAATTGCTGCGTTTTCGTTTTTCAGCTGGACATGGCCTTGCCCTACTAGTATCAGATTATCCTGGCAATGCGACCATACCATGTACAAGAATGGAGGCATTGGGGGCCATTTTTCCTGCAGCCGCACAAATCAGTCCATACTCAAGGCATCAACCAACTATCGTTGGCCCCCACTGAAGTGCAGGTTGCCTCGGGCGATGAGATGTTTGCAAGGATACGTAGCATAGAGCGGGGTCAAAGATGGTGGTCAGGACGAGGCTCTGGAGACGCGATTTTATCTTGAAGTCCTGAGAAAGCTGGACTTGACATACCTGGTCAACCCTCACCCTCCAAAAAATCTCACTTCTAATTGTATCATTCCCTCTTTGCATGGACTGACACGATGTCTTCGTCTATGCCAGCTAATTTTTCGGCATACTCGGCCATCCTAAACAAGACCAAAACCTCAGCCGGAAACGACGATGGAACCAACAAACCTGACGCCGACTACCCCTTCAATCAGTCGTTTGAAGATGTCAAGGAAATCATGCAGGATGGCTATACTCTCACTGTCATGAAGACTCAGATGACATTCAGACAAGAACATGAGAGACGAGGCCGTTTCAGCGAGTATTCACTCCTTCTTCGGCGAAAAATGGACGTCAAGTCCAATGCCAGGCCAAAATTACAGCTCGAAATCCAATCTGACACCTTGCGGCGAGGGTTCGCATTGATTGCACAAAAGATGACAACCATCAGACTGAGCCATGATCCAATCATCATCCCAGAACCATTTATGGAGGTCTATCACTGTCGCGAGAAGATTCTGCAGGCGTTAAAAGTGGAAGAAAACAACATACTCAAGGCCGAGCTTCAGTTGCTTGTCAACTTCCAAGACCAATACATGACGGAAACGATCAAGACGATTGACCAGTTCATTACCAATGGTTACATCGAATTTGAATGGCTTTGGGCAATCTTTCCACCAGGCGAACTAGTCGTGATTGAAAATGTCTCGGCTTCAGATGTACCCATTCAGTGGTGCGCGATAGTCAAGGCGTTCGAGTTTAGGACCCTCGATTCTGGTGTTCAGGTCTGGACTCTCACTGTCATACACACTGGTTTCAACGGTCTTAGGCTAGGAAAAACCGAAACCGAGCTCACGTTCCCAGCTTTCTCGAACAACATTGGGATTACCCGTCTTCCAGCCTATCCGTTGAAGTTTTGCAAAGATGAGATTCGGGTGCAGCAAGAGGCAATTCGTCGTGGGAGGGACTACGAAAAATACTGTCTTGCGAGCTCCAGATCCAAGGAGGCCCCGATTGGGACTCCGATGTGGCATGCGGGACCAGTTTGGACAGAACGTGAGAGAGATGACCGCAGAGGCTGCCGAATTATGGACAATCCTTCTGGTACAGTAAGTGGCCTGTGAAGCATATGTACGTGGGCCAATCTAATAAACTTAGGTGAGAGGACGAGTCATCGTCGATTTTGAAGGCTTCTTTGAACACTCTCCCACCTTCAGAGAAAGCCTCGACTTTGGAACCAACCAAGACGACGATGACAGCGATGATGACTCTTATCGCGACCTCAGACGACGAATGCTTATGAGGTCGTACACGGCCACATCAATCACACAACTAGGCGCATCACTTACAATGAGCTCACTATCAGAAGATGAGCTCCTCACATGTCCACCCCTGGTCCCAGCCTACTCCTTCACTTCCCGCCAATGGTGCTTCGTCTTTATTGATGAGCTCTCACCGATCGAATGGAAGCCACAAATCTTTGAACAGTTGCAGATTGACGAGGATATGAAGGACGCTCTTCAAGGGCTTGTCCGTGGTTACTCGACTCATGCCGTCCTATTTGATGATTTCATCGAAGGCAAGGGCCGTGGGCTGGTCTTCTTGCTTCATGGACCGCCGGGTTGTGGAAAGACGATGACAGCAGGTGAGTTACTCATCACTGAATTATGACTTCAAGCTCTTATATCTGTTTTCAGAAAGTATTTCCGAGTCGTTGAAGAAGCCTCTTTATCATGTGAGTGGAGGTGAGCTCGGTGCTTCTGTGGAATCGATCCAAGACGCTCTCGAAACAGCTTTCGAACGGGCCACACGGTGGGACACGATTCTTCTTCTAGACGAGGCCGATGCCTTTCTAGCAAGACGAGATGGTGCCGATATTGAACGAAACTCCCTTATTGCTGGTAAGTCGAATTCCCACATCCAACAGTCCATGGTTTAACAGTGTCAAGTCTTTTTGAGATTACTCGAATATCAGTCAGGCATCGTCTTCCTCACAACCAACAGACCCAGTGACTTTGACCCAGCCTTCGAGTCAAGAATTCATCTTCAAATCTCCTTTTCTCGCCTGGATGCTTCCAAGCGTGAACTAATTTGGAAATTACTGGCACAAAAGAACGGAGGTTGCGATCTTTCGCCCGAGCAAAGCAAAGCACTAGGCAGACTCCCCTTGGATGGCCGTCGCATTAAGAATATTCTTCGACTGGCCTCTCTCTTCGCCGCCAACAGAGTCCAAGCCACCATCAAGACCAATGGAGATGCTGGCGACTCACGAGTGGATCCCAGTGACAGTCCTGTGGCAATGACCTTTGGAGATATTAAAAAGGTTCTCCCGTTTGCTATAACGAGGCTCGAGAATGCGAAAAAGGCTCAAGAGGAGTCTTTAGATGCGGAAGATCTGCCAGCTGCAATGGCAGATCTGATGGCAGAGTTTAGCTTGAAGTGAGATGACGTTGGCTCGATTTTTTTTTTTTTTTTTTTTAGGTATATAGTTGAGTCCCGGCCCTTGATGGGATAACTGAGCTAGAAGACCGAGCCTGATGGCCTCCCGCAGATACGTCGATGAAGATAAAAGAACCCTTCAACTGCCTGCAACCCGTAGGCAGCAGGAAGGCTGAAAAGAAGTCCCTGTGTTAGCTTTGGAAGACGATGCTATGATGTGTTAGAAATGTGCTCTTTATTATAGTTAAAGTCGGGATAACCGATGACGAAGATCGGATGTTGAAGTTGAGCTTCCGAAGTCCTGGGCTCAGCTCGGATCGATAACGCGTGCTATAATCGACAAGTCACACCGTAACAAATAACGGCAATACCGCCAATAATAGGCCTCGTATGTGTTTTCAGGTTTTATTTAGCACTATGACGAAGCTCTAGCTGGGGTGTTTCTTGTTGTGCGGTAACCGACAGCTCCTAATATCATAGACAACCGTAAGCCTCGTATGTAGTTGCGAATTCATTGTGCGACAACTTGGCTAATATGATGTCAACTACCATTGCGTGGAACCCGACAAGGTCCAGAGCAGGAGAGGATCCCTTCTGCATGTGGCAGTTTCAGGAGGGTACAGACGAATGCCACCTTTTTTGCACAATAAGATCACCGGCGTACAAGGGCGAGCCTCGTCGAGGGAAATTTACTGGCGTGATCGCCCAGACAAGCACTGACAAGGTGGAGGTTGTACATGACGACAACGCAATTAACTGGCCAAGTTGTTGTCCCCGAAGGACCGCCAAGCGGAGGAATGAGACCTCGCATCACGGTGTGACTTTCCCGCCTTTAGCAAAGAACATCGGCCTAAATGAGTTGCCCATGGTCGATCTGCTTATGCCTGTTGGTCCATCTTCTAGTGGTCAGCATTGTGATACTCGGGTCATGTTCATCCGACTTTAAGGCTCAGCCACATCGGCACTTTGGAAGAGTCAATTCCAATTCGGCGTGACGTCAGCTTCACTGACTGATTTTTGGGAATACGCGCGTTACGGCAACAGCCTATTATGTCTTTGACTCGGCGTTTGTTACTTTGATCTGCCGCGCTGAGCAACGTGGGCTATGGGTGGGAGGCACAGCACATGTACGCAATCCGTGCAAGTGTTTCTAAGCGCCAAGGTGTTAAACGAAATACGGTGACACGTTCAAGACACCCAGGGCTTTGGGCATAAGTAGTTGGTACAAGTTTCCCGTTCTCGCACCATTCTAGCTATCAGTTT
Source organism: Fusarium ambrosium (assembly GCA_003947045.1). NCBI lineage: Eukaryota > Fungi > Ascomycota > Sordariomycetes > Hypocreales > Nectriaceae > Fusarium > Fusarium ambrosium. Next base: position 20,390 of record NIZV01000139.1, read on the forward strand.
AAACCACTTAACTGCTACTGTTCTGAACATTCAATTATCATGAAGATTAAATCCATTTGTTTGCTAGGCGCTGCTTGGCTCTCTTTGGCTGATGCCTACTGCCCTCCAACAGGATCCGTTCTCCCACCACCTGATATCTCGTCCGATGGTAAACTTACGGAGACTCTAAACAATGCTTTGCGAAAGCTGGCTAAAAGCGGCATCTGGAACACAACCACAACCTCTTTCTCTATCGAACTTACTTCCAGCAAGGAAAATATCTTCAGTTTCCACCATACATCTCCCAAGCTCAACTCCTCTGGTGTGGACAAGGTAGACGGCAAGACTATTTACCGAGTGGCTTCAGTCACCAAGGTATTCACCACTCTTGCTCTACTGCTTCAAAATGGAATCAATTTGGATGATTCTATCACCAAATATGTCCCAGAGTTGTCCAAGATTGCTTGGTATAAAGACGTCACTCTTAGAATGCTCGCGAGCCAGATAAGCGGCGTCCACCGGGATGGTAAGTCTAACGACCACAGCCTGGAAGGACAATGATTAAACAATATGTTAGGCTACACGTTTGATCTTGCTACGACTTTCCCACCCAAGGTTTTGCACAGACTTGGCTTTCCGGACGTGGAACGCCCACCCGAGGTTCCGCTCTGCGATACATTGAGCGATCTTCCCTGCACCAGGGCTGGTAAGATATCTTGCTCAGTACTAAGTACTTAAGAGTCGTTCTAAAAGTTTTCTTTAGAGTTCTTTAAAGATCTTGAAAACAACGAATATGTCTGGCAGCCGGGACAAAGAGCTGCGTACTCAGACCTGGGCTTTATACTCCTTGGCTTCGCTCTTGAAAACATGACAGGCTTAAGCTATGGTGACATTATTTTGCAACAAATCTCTAACCCTCTCAACCTGTCGTCTGTAGTTGGATTCAAACTTGAAGATGTGTCCAAGTCGATTCTTCCGACCGAAGGCGGCTCCCAGTGGATAGAGCGGGACTTTGGAAACTATGCCGCGTAAGGAGCCCTTGCAAGGTTCAAGAGAAATTGCTAAAGATCAATCCAGCACCGCAGGTCTCTACGCAACCCCTGATGATCTATCTCGCTTCGTGCGCGGAGTTCTGAGTCACAAGCTTCTAACTGGTCCAAGGACAAACTCTTGGCTTCAACCAGCCACGTTCACTTCCTCGTTCTACAGCTCTGTTGGCATGCCTTGGGAGATCTACCGTTCAACTTCACTCACTCCTTCGGTACGGCCTGTCGACGTTTACACCAAATCGGGAGATGTGGGTGTTTATGCGGCCTATATTGCACTCATTCCAGAATACGATGCCGGCTTTACCATCAATGCAGCGGGTGCTGATGCGTATATCACTTCTCGAGCGCTGTTGAATGAGATGACCAAGATTGTTGTCCAAGGTCTGGATCAGCTGGCCAGGTCTCAAGCCCAGAGCAGGTATACGGGCCACTACTCTGGTAATAACGATTCCCTGGTTTTGGCCATTGACAAAGGCCCCGGGCTTAAAATCCAGAAATGGACGAGTAACGGGGATTCTGTCCTGGGAGCTTGGCAACAGTTGAGAGCTGGGGGTGGTCAAGTTGAAGCACGCATTTATCCTATCGGCAAAGATGATCGCTGGCGGGTTGTTTTCGAGGCTGTCAGCAATACGAGCACGAGTCCGTTTGGGAATGCCTGTTATTCTTGGTTCCAGGTTGATCAGTTTCGCTACCAAGGGCTTCCAGTTGACGAGATTGACTTTGTTATAGAAGATGGTCAAGTTAAGGGGTTGAGCGTCCCTGGTCTGAGACAGACTCTTGCAAAGACATCTAGCCTGTCATATTAGTTAGGTACTATACATTGAGGTGCAAAGTGGCCTTATTGATCTTTATTATAGTCGAAACCTAGCCCTAGATGGAAAAGCTGGGCAAATAGATAGCTTTGTGACAACAAAGGAACGTCGCGTCGGTCTAGCACCTGAGGGTGTGCGACTAGTTGTAGGTCAATCATCTCTTCTTCTCTATTCTTCTTTTTTATTACTATTTACAATACAATAAATATCCCACTATTACTCCTCTTGGAATTCGCCAAGAATTTGCTTAACGCACCGCGTCATTTCCTCTTGATACGCCTGTTCTCTAACTATGAGAGGGTTCCTAGTATCGGCAGAAGTTTGTAGATAAGCTTTGTTATCGAGGATAGGACGTCCATGTCTCAAAAAGTGCACTGCCAAGTAATACAATGACAAACTATCCGAGATAAGATTGGAGCTTGCAACTGTTGTAGGAGAGCGATCGTGAGGCGGTTGTCCTCGGAACTGTTCCCAGGATGCAAACCAGGTCTGCAACGCTTGGTCCAGGGCAGACGTGTCAACTGGCAACACTGAAATCTGTGCTTCCAGCAGTAACGAGTTCACGGCCAGGATAAGAAGGTTCATGCCAAACATGGTCATATTTGACTCGGCAGGGGCTTGGCCCATCATCAGATCCTTGACCGAGGACAGGAAGCAGCTCGATGGATCCTGTGCAGGAAGTGCAGCCCACAAAGACGCGGAGCAAGCTGTCCAACTCTCATCATCGCACGGAAAAGACGCCCTCGTGTCTGTCGGAGAGAGGAGGGGTTTGCTGCCGCAGAGTATCGACTGGTAGCAGTCGACGGCGTAGACGCCCCAGAGGACCCTCTTGCTCGACTCCTTTTGGGTCCATGACTTCCAGAACTGTGCGTTCCGCGCCGCGAGAGTGCACTCTCCGTGGATCTTGAGGAGCCCTTGTTGCCATATTGCCGCGACGAGGAGAGGATGCAGAAGCCGCGCTGCAGCCCTCTCGGCGCTTCCACCATTTGCCATCGTAGCAAACTGCAGTAGCACCAAAGCCTGCAGCTCTTCAAAGGTTGGTGACCCTCCTCCATTGGAGAAGAGGCAGCATTTAGCGAGCAATGACGGAAGGGATTCATACATCAGCCTGGAGTCCGATGTGGATGATAGGTCACTGTCGAAACCAGCGCCGATGAAACATATCGTTCGAACGAGAACAGGAGAGGACGATGCGAGACTGAATGTCGGGATATGCAATAGAGGTATGAGTGGATGGAAATGAGAAAAGAATAGTCGTGCAAACGTCTCAAGTCGATGCACCGGGATGGTCTCTGGGCTGTCTAGGTCCAGAGTATAGTTGGCTGGGAGGCGGAAGGTATCTGGACACAGGAATCCTTCTCTTGTGACTGACATTCCCGGGGATACCGGCCATAAGCCACCATGGCTCTGAGGCATTCCGGTCTCGCCGAGCATAGATGCCATGTTATCCTCTGGGCTCCATGTCCAAGAGCTCATGTCAAACATGCTTTCAATATCTATAAGCTGAGATAAGTCGATTTCACCCATTGACGGTGTGCCGAGGAACGGGAGGTTGTTAACATTTTCCCCATGTAAAGACCCTGAATTGGTGGTACTCTGAGTGCCCGTCTGAGGTGATGGAACGGGGCTGATAATGGTTGTCGTCGCCGTGATCGCCTTCTTTTTGCTTGTTCGCTTCTTGCGTCCAGCCCTGACGCATGGCGAATCCTTGTACATGCATCGCGAGCAGGGCGAACCCTTTGTGTCAAGGTCGCATTTGAGCTTTGAGCTGGCACAGCCGACGCAGCTTCTGTTCATTTTTCCAGGGTTCGAGGGAATTTGGCTCGAGCTGGTGATATCGGGATTATAGGTCTGAGGTGGTCGGGAATATAACTAAAGGCTAATGTGTAGTTATAAGTTATATTCCCGATCAAAAATCCCGCATTGGTCAGCATTTGTGGCTTACTTGTGACGCAATATTTGATCAAAAAGTCTCGTATTAATGGATATAACACGGAGAAAACGAGAGCTTTGATTCCCATTCCAGGGCTTTGGTTAGTTATCCTTATCGTACTAACTTTTGGGCTCTAAACTGCTTATCCTGGGAGCCGACTTATCCGCTCTTCTGAATGGTATTGGTTATAGATCCTTGGTCCGGGTACAGTGACTTGATGAGCTAGACGTCCCTGGATCCCAGTTTTCGGATAGAATACCCGACACCTGAAAACCCGAATCCCCGATCTTGCAATGGATATCAGACAATCTCTTCACCATGGCTGCATATATATAGATAGGCATATGCGTGCGTATGGGCTATTTCTTTCTTCATCACAACAATCTCACATCAAGCAAGCTTTCACCTCGCCTTCTTAACAATATTCAAGTATCATCTCAGACAAGAATGTCAGAAACCACATCATCCACCGAGAAGAGCACCCGGCCAGCGCAAGCATGGTTTGATAGCCTCTGCTTCGTACCAAGACTTGATGACCCAAAGAGTCACTCTATGTGGCAGAAGCGTGCCATTGTCGCCATCATTACTCTGTCGGCCTTTACAGCACCCTTTGCCTCATGCATCCTCTTCCCATCCTTTGCAACCCTGGTGGAATATTTCCACGCCACCGAGACCAAGGTCGCCCTGACGACCACGGTTTTCCTCCTAGGCCTGGCGATTGCTCCGTTGTGGTGGAGCACACTGAGTCAGGAGTACGGTCGCCGACCTGTGCTGGTGGCAAGCTTTCTCATCTCCACCGCAGCCGTCATCGTTTGTGCCGTTTCCAACTCCCTGTCTTTGATCATTGTATTTCGACTTGTCGAGGCGCTGGGTTGCTCATCCGCTCAGAGCGTTGGCGCTGGTGTTATCGGCGACATTTACATCTCGACTGAGCGTGGATCGGCCCTGGGGTGGTTCTACTTGGGGACTCTGATCGGGCCTCTGATCGCTCCTATCATTGGGGGTGCCTTGCAAGTATGGCTTGGTTGGCGTTCAAACCTGTATTTCATGGCTATCTTTACCTTTAGTGCTGCCATGCTCACTATGCTCTGTCTGCCCGAGACATTGGTCAAAACGGGCGCCGATGGTCAGCAAGAGCCTCAGCGGCCGTGGTACCTTGCAGTCAAGCGCGATGTGCTGGCTCCGCTTCCCAAGTTGAAGCTCCTTCTGGTGCCATCTATCGCCTTGACCGTCGCCTACGTGAGCATCTGCTTCGCCAGTCTCTACTGCTTCAACACGACGCTCCCCTACGCTTACTCGGCACCTCCCTATAACATCTCCGCCATTGAGATCGGTCTTTGCTATATCAGCAACTGTCTGGGCTACGCAATCGGGAGTATCCTTGGCGGCAAGTTGAGCGACGCTAAGCTACGCCAGTACCAGCTTACCCACGATGGCGAACTTCGTCCTGTGGAGAGAATCAAGACGGTGTGGTACGGCGTAGGCTTTGTCCCAGCTGGACTGCTCGTCTACGGATGGTTGGTTGAGCATAAGGTATTCTGGGTGGTCCCTCTGGTTGGTGCATTCATGTTTGGGCTAGGGCTCATGCTCGTCACCACGACTATCATGCCGTTCCTTGTTGATGTCAAGCCGGGAGTTGGTGCTTCTGTCGTGGCTGATCTGAACTTGGTCCGCAACATCATGGCCGCTATTGGCACCGTCGTATCGCCTGTTGCTATCACAAATATTGGTTTTGGATGGTGGATGTCTATCTTGGCTTTGATGTGCTCTTTAGCAGTTGGCTTGGTTGTCATTGTCGTATGGACAGAGAGGACAGATAAGGGGTCATCTGGGGAATCTGTGGCTTGAGCTCAACCTGTAATCATTTTAGATATTCCCAAAGCGTAATTATAGACACTTAAAATCCCTGCCCGTCAAAAAGCTCATGAAAAGTCCGTATCGTCACACTCTCCTTCCGCTGTTGATCGAGCTCATCCACCTGATCCTCAACAGGCCAATCCGCCTTATTCACCACAGCAAGAACCTTGACCCGCGGAACCGCCTGCTCAGCCAGATGTACCATGGACCTAAGCAGTGCCGGGCCGCCTCGTCGTTGCGATGCACTTCGCTGTCTAGGTCCCACCTTGCATTGGTCAACGCGGTCAAGGACGACCCATATCGTTCTATTTGGGTCAAACATATTAACCACCCTTAGGGCAAGTTTGTTGAGTCCTCGCTGTACCTCGTGTTGTGACGCCTGGTGGGACTCTACCAGCCGCAAGTACGCTTGGAGATCGGCCCTCAGCTCAGCAAACTTCCCTTCATGGTGTAGAGTTGCTTTGTTCTTCGCCAGGAGTTTAATGATCAAGAAGGTGAGGACATCTGGGCAGGTTTCGTTTGTGTCCCGTTGTCCCAGCAAGTAAAACACGCATGGATCCGTGTTTGTGTCAGGCTCGCCGCGTACGAGCTCCTCGATCAAGTCAAGTGCCACTGGTGACACCCAGCAATGAGTGGCTCCATTAACGTGGTTTTCGCCCGAGAGGATAAACATGCCCGAGTGTTGAGAGGATAGCCATTCCTTGTATGCTTTGTCGTTCTTAACCATGCCTAAGCGTTCCGAAGGTGTCTTTTCGCTGAATGAGTAGTCTGGCTGGAACTCGGCGGCGACGTTACTTTGGTGATTGCGTAACTGGGCGAATAGGGCTTCATCCGAGGGGAGCTCTATTCTGAGAAGGTTGCGGACCTCTTCGAGCTTGTCCAAATCGAGGCCATTTTGTAAGTCTGTAGAATCCATGTCAATATTCACTTATGAGCACTGGCTTTAGATGGTTGGACCAACGAACCTGCCAACCGACGTTTGAGATCTCCAACCGATACACTATTAGCGTCACTCACTGGGATATGATGTTTGGTTCCGTCGATTGACTCACCGAAATTCTGCTTTCTGACTTCTTCGAGCTTTGTTTTGACGACGTTGACGTTCTTATTAAGCAGGTCTTCGCACACCAATCTCACACCCATAATGGATTCTTGCACTCGCGTCACCTCTTGGTCAAGCATGCTGGTGCTTGTTAATGCCCAAAGCATTCGACCTGTTTTCTATTAGCGCCTCACTTCATCAATGTTGATAGTCAGTCGGTAGTCAAGATTAGGTTACTGACGATACCTAGGAGCAGTATAAAACTCTAGGGCAGCCATGCAAAAACTAATGAATCCGTCGTAGGCATCGACTATTTTTGACTGCAAGAGTTGATCGAGTTCGTGTTCCTCGTTGTAAATATGTCGATACATGCTGACGCCCGGTAGGCGGTCCTGGATGTTGAGAAAGGTTGACTTGATCTGCTCTTCCATTCTTACTCGATTTTTGGACACCTAGTGAGTGAGATGTTTTCAGTTTCATCGTAGCAGTGCCAGCGGCATAATCATCGGTGACTTACAGCAAACACAAAGCAGATGGTCCCAATTGCCATACTGCCATAAGGAGAACCAAAATTCTTGACAATCTCCACCATAGGGCTCATATCCTGCAAGATAGTGTATGCCGACGCCGCCAAGCTATTTGCACGCTTGGAAGCGCGTCCTACTCCGTGCTCATGGGCGGCATCAAAGGCGACCTTGCCTCCCAGAGCCGTCTGCCAAAAGGCCTCAAAGGCTTCCTTGCTATCGATTTCCAGAGCGGATCGCTCTTCTTTGGTAAATTTCCGGCGTAGTTTGACGACTTCTCGGAGATCCTTCTGTCTTTGGTCGGATCGCTGTAGCTTGTCCCTGGCAGCGTCGTCAGAAGATTCACGGGATTGAATGGTCGGACTGGTCATACATGTCCTTGGAACTGAATGCCCTCACTACTTCCACAACGTTTTCTTTCAAATCCTGAGGCATGGCGTTGGGGGCGGCAGTCGATCTATGACGAGTCTAACAAGAAATGTGTTCTTTGTTATAGTTGAAGCCCGGCCTGAGATAGGATAGCTGAGCCAGAAGATCGAGTCTCACAAGCATAAAAAAAAAGCGAGGGGCGTCGTCTGTACCCCGAAAATGAAATGGCAATGTGCAGATGGGGAGAGCTGAGGCAAGGGTTGATAATGCAGGGTACCTAGTCGGTAAGCACATGCAGTTAAATCCACTTCCGTCTGGCCTCATTGTCCCCTTGCACAACAGCATCCTAAATCATGAGGAAGGCTTGTTGAAAGGTGCAGACAGAGTCACCTGGTTGTTTAACGTGGCACTATTACCCCAGACAACTTACCCACAAGGTAGCATTGTGCCACCAAGTTGGCCCACCCTTGTAGAGGCGGTGCGGTCAAAGACAGGGAAGGGAGTCCTATGTTGGGGGCCAAAAGTGCGTCCAAGGGTTTACGTCTTATCATCTGTCGTGCCGCAAGCCACAGCAGTGGAATAAATTGCCGCAGATCGGTTGAGGGGTAAGCCAGCCATCACGACATTCATGTCTGAAAGGCACAATGATAAGGCATGGTGGGCTGGTTTGAAGAAGAGCCATAGTTCGTGATACAGTGTGTGGAGTTTGCCGATCGAGGAGAGCCGCCCAAGATCTGACCCTCATCCTACCATCCATGTTGGGGCGGCCACAAACAGAACTGTAACACTAGCTCCGGCGCGTTCTGGAGTAATTGAGGCCTTTTCCTGAACGGATTGGCCGACTAGTTGTGGTATTGTAGGACCAGGCAGCCGTTGACCTGCAGTGTAAGAGTACTACAAGCGTGTATACCGCTGTGCTGGTTGGACGACAGGAGAGATTGCGTCACCTGAAAAGGGCAGTGCTGCATGTTTTGTCTGACCTCCTTGTCATAAAGCTTCAGGGGGGGCTGTAGGGGAGGGGGGAGGATCACACCACACTTTGGCTGCGGCTGAGCGAGGGAGAAATAGTTAGAGCCGAGCCTTATCCAGAGGTATGCATCTCGAACTCTGTGGTCTCGAGAATAAATTGTTACTCTCTCCTCCCTTACCCCAGCATATTGGCGGTCTTTAACTCCCCGTTGCGTTGCGTTGCTGAGCACATGATATTCAACATGGCAACCACCACCGAAACGTCGTCTTCAGTCTCGGTACGCTCATTGACCGGTCGGCCATTTCATGGCTAATTTTTATTAGGATCTTCTGGAGAAGATAACTGCCATTGAAAGAAAACTTGCAGAGTTGGACCTGAAGCAGAAGGGAACCCTCCTCACAGAGGCAGCGCTTGCTCTAAAGGATGAAGCAAACAAGCTGGAGAAACCGAACGAGGGAGGGAAAGCAAAATCAGAAAAGGTAAAATCCGAACCCCTCACTATCTTCTGGCTCAGTTATCTTATCAAAGACCGGGCCTTCGTAGCCCATATCTCATTAATAGTATCATAGGAACACAAGGAGGAACAGGAGGAAGGACTCGACCCTCGAGTCAAGATCGTTATCAATCGAACCGATCCGGAAACAGGCGAGCCAATTGAGGAAGACAGCAAGCTTCGAAAGGCCAAGGACAAGGACCAAGACGCCGAAAAGTACGCCTTCATCCTGCGCAAGTGCATCTATGAAACCAAATACTCGCCCTTTCCGGCCGACAACAATTCCGAAATCGACATCACCAATCCGGAACTATGGAATCTGCTAAAGGAGAATCTCGCTCATCATCCCTACCACATCTTCCGCGACTCGCCTGTGACACTCAACTCGCCCTATGAAGCCATCGTGTTTCACTGGGATGAGCTACGCGCTGAGGCTAACAAGGTGGTCGAGGATGAAGTTAAGAAACGGGCCCGCGCCGATCTAGGCCTGCTTCTTGACACCATCTCTGGTGGCTCATCAGGTGACGAGAGGCTCGACAAGTACTTCAAGATGCGACCCAACTACACGAAACAGCCGCCCGGGACGGTCCAATTTGAGGACTTGTGGACTGTATTCCGTCCTGGCATGCTTGTCTACGGACACCCATTCCAGAATGAGGACCAGGTTCTTATCGTCAAGGATAACTCCAGAGCATGGCCGTGGCAAAACCACACGCGCCGAGGAGGTAATGAATTCGCTCCGTGGGAGCTTGACGCGTGGTCATACGACTGGAAGGATGGCAGCTTCAGGCGTACCGAGTTTACCCTCACCTTTGAGTACTTTGACGGCCACCTTCCGCTCACTTCACTTCCGTTCTATCCTTTTGATCTCCATCCTAAACACGACGCCGTGCGCAGGCAACTGATCAAGCGAGGGAAACAGTTTCGGTCCATTTGTGAGTCCAAGGAGGGATCACGGCTGTTTGAGTATTCGGGACAGAGTATCTTGGAGAAGAAGGGGTTTTCGGGCATGAGGAGTGATGAAGAGGTTAGACCTTTTCACATGGCTACCATACTGATCGGACTAACATTGCTTATAGACTTCTTCCGACTTTGACCTTGCGTCGGGTAGTTCGTTTCCATTTCCTGGTTTCAACTATTTTGACCCCTATGCACGGCCTCAGCCCGACACCGTCACGGTTGTCAAGTCTTCCGAGGTAAGCATCAATATTTGCTCTTGAAGCTTCCCCATGTCACTCTAAACTAATAATAATTCCAGGTCCAAAGCAGAGTCATGGTGGACTACGAGTCGTACTTCCAATACGGTGGCGCAGACGGACGCAACGGACCTCTCAAGTCAAGCGGTGTGGGCGTAGGCTGCGCTTGCTCCGACTGCACTGCAAACAAAGGCCTGGCCGCTCGGTACAGGACACATTTCGACGATCCTGAGGTCGCAAACAAGAAGGAGTGGGAGGACGAGCAGTACTTGATCTGTCCGCCCCGTGTGCTAGGCTACATTCTCCAGGAGAAACAGTGGGCGCAGCTCCAGGTGACGTCACTGAAACGGCCAGCAGACGAGGGCAATGAGAGCGCGTGGTTCTCTCGGCTCAAACTGGCTGATGATATTGAGGACTCTAGGCGTAAGAGAGGAGGGAAAGAAGGTAAAGGGTTCACCCCGGCTCTATGGTTGACGGGGAGTTTACTAACTTGTTTCCTTTTGTAGGCGACAACTCGACAAAGAAACTGCTCTTGGATCTCGTGAGCAGTCACTCTTCGACAACGCTAGACAATGATGACGACGACGAAGAGAAGCTGGAGGTGAATGACATTATTCCTGGAAAGGGCAAGGGCCTTATTATCCTCCTTTACGGTATAGACGTCCTTTCCCCCTGTTCTTCCTTTAGAAATTGCACCTATCATTTCTAACACGCGTATCCCAATAACTAGGTCCTCCCGGGGTTGGAAAGACTTCAACAGCCGAGACCATCGCCATCGCGACCCGCAAGCCCCTGTTTTCGGTCAGCGTTGCAGACGTTGGCACAAAGGCCAAGCATGTTGAGTCTAACCTCTCGCGAATCTTTTCCCTGGCTACAAAGTGGCAGGCCATTCTGCTCATGTTAGTATTTCCAGCGCAGCAACCTGCTATTTTTTATATATCTAGTTAACATGAACCCAGTGACGAGGCCGATGTCTTCCTCGAGAGTCGCGGACGTGGTAATGCGATTCAGTCTACCGACAAGAATGCTCTTGTCTCTGGTACGCCCCCAATTCACACCTCAGTGCATAAGAGAAAACTTCTAACCCCTTTTTACCCATTTATTCAGTCTTCCTCCGTGTACTTGAGTACTACCAAGGCATCATGTTCCTTACCACGAACCAGATCGCCCAGTTTGACGTTGCCATTCCCTCGCGTATTCACATAGCCATCCGCTACGAGAGTCTCAAGGAAGATCAGATGGAGGCCATCTTCAGCAGCTTCCTCGGCAAGTTGGATGAGAAAGGCCTCATTGAGGACTACAGAGAGATTAAGGATTGGTTAGAAGATGTCGTGTATAAGGAGTGCTTCGACGGTCGTCAGATTCGAAACCTTGTCACGACGGCCCTTGGATTGGCTCGCGCCGCAGCCAAGGACAATAATGAGCCGAACAAGCTGACCAAGAAGCATTTAAAGAGGGCTTTTACAAACGCTTGTGCTTTCAAGCGTGACTTTAATACGCAGATGCAGAGGTACAAGGACAGTCAGAACAAGATGATCAAGTAGTTATGATAGTAGAAGGTTTCTTAGGAAACATATCAATAACACCTCTCTCGACAAATACTAACATACAAATTGTGGCTAAAGTGTACCCTCCCAAAGATCAAGTTCCCTCTTGAGGGGGTCATCAATCACTCGCGACTCCGTGTCGAAATGCATCGTAGCCCTCCGAGTAGCATCGTATTTTGGCCAGTTGGGGTCTCCTGTCGACGCAAACGCCACCCAAGCTCTATGCATCTCATCGGCGAGTGTTTGAGGTGGACTCGACCCAAGAAGAACCTCAGTTCCTAGACCGAGTATGTCAAAGACAAAGGCAATCTCAACAGCATGCGCAGCTCCGAGCCGGCCTTCCATCTGTGGCGAGGGCCATGCGAACTCGTACATGTAAGTGGAGGCCCCGGGTGCTTTTGAATGAGCTTCGGCGAAACGAATGGCTGGAATCCTCCAGTACCAGTCTGTCTGGATCGCCGAGAACAACTCGCCAGCACTGGCTTCTGGATACCATGAACGATAGGTGCTGAGGCCTTCAGGTGACATACCATACCCCCCAGTCATCATCGGCAGTACTTGTTCGGTGACGCGGTCGATAGAACCATCAGACACAAAGAACAATCGTGTCTCATCGGTATTCGACCCAACCATCAAATCAACACCAGCCGCAACTCCCGCAGTCACAGCATCTAGCGGGTGCTCCGGGAGAATATCCCCATCCACTACAGGCGCCCATGGGAGATAGCTGAGGGCAACCTCGCCCCAAAAGGCGGGGTTGGGCTGTGACTGAAGTTCCTCTCGTAGCTTCGCCTGCGCCTCCAGGATGCAATCATAGGGTGTTGCAGCGACAGCCTCCCATGTTGCCTCAATTCCCAGCATCTCGGCCAATCGACGCCCGATGCGTTCTGCTGTGGCGGCTGAGTTAACCTTTGGGTTATTCCCGCTTTGGATTATGGCACGGTGGAAAAGACCCTTTGCCCGCGGGACTGCTAAGAGAGTAGCGACGCTCATACCGCCTGCTGATTGCCCGAAGATGGTGACTTTGTCTGGGTCACCGCCAAAGTTGGTTATGTTCTTCTGTACCCAATCAAGAGCGGCAATCTGGTCGAGTAGACCGAGATTGGAGACTCCATCGCTAGGTAGGTAGAGGAAACCTTCGACGCCAACTCGGTAACTGATAGTGACGCACACAATACCATCTCTGGCGAACCTACTGCCATCATAAAGTGCTGAACCGCCTGTGGCATGGAACTCAAACATGCCACCTGGGATCCAGACCATGACTGGTAGTCCAGCCGCCTCCAGATCAGGAGTCCAGACGTTGAGCGTCAGACAATCCTCGCCTGAACCGACCAACTCGGCTAGAGCTTCAGCGATACCTGGAGGATAGGCAGGCTGAGGCGATTTTGGTCCGAAAGCTAACGCTTCACGGACGCCTTGCCATGGCTGTGGTGGTTGTGGAGGACGAAGGTGGTTGGACCCGAAAGGCGGCGCGGCGAATGGTACACCTTTGAAGGCGTGGATGCCGTTGATAGTCTTTCCCCGGATGGAACCTGATTGTGTTTCAACAACTGGGCTAGATGTCTGACTATCAAGGAGAGATTCGGTCGAGGGGGGATTGGCCATGGCTGCGATGTTGATGGCCCGGTGGTGGTGTGCCTAGCCCAGTAAAGATCAATTTGTTCTTTGTTATAGTTAAAGTCCGGCCCTCGATGGGTTTAACTGAGGCAGAGGACCGCAAGTAGTGAGTGCGTATCAAAGGATTAGGAACAATATTACGATGATAAAAGGAAGACGAGACAGCATCGACAGGAATGAAGGGGAAGGCAATGGATGATATTGAAGACTGATGAGTGCCACAAGTCCGCCAGTGCTACCTAATGACTTACACTTAAGCTCTCTGTGGTAGATGTGTCCTTTATCACATGTCGCTGAGCTGCGCAATATGGCGTTGTCTCGTATGATGATGTAGTGGTTGATGGTCGATGTGGCGTTCGCTAGTGGCATGATGACAACACCCTCTACGAGCGCGGGCGAGAGAGGTCAACGCCTGAAGTCTCCCGATTATGCTGCCTGGAAATGACTGTGTGGTGGTTTTCCCTTGTGGTATTAAGCCATGTGCATGTTCTGATATAGGCTGTTATGAAACTGTCAGTCGATCCAACATGAGCTCTCACTAATATTATCCCAGCCTCCTCAAAGTCCGGCCTCTTGCATAATTTGGTAGAAAGCTCCCTTCTTTTGGATTATTTCCATTTGTTATTGGGGGCTCTGTGCTATATGACGTAAGGTCTGTTGGATCTTCTAGATCCTTGTGCAGTACAGATCGCTTGACAATTTGATGTTGAGAGAAAATAAAGCCCGCCTCAGGCACTTAATACAATAGACCTCGCTGAAATACCCGAAAGGGCGAGGGCTTACTTGTGAACAAGCTACTTATAGATTCAAGCGGCGTCGAATTCTAGCCCCAACCCCTTCGCTAGACTGGCTAGGCTCTGATGCATTCTGCTTCTCTTCATGAATCAGGAAAAACTGTCGTTGAAGGTCTATTTCAGACGGCTTCAAGACCTTGGACCTCAGCCGAATCTTAAATATCAGATATAGCACTGTCCGAGACATTAGCTTTTTCCCGAGTGGTAACTTCGCATTAGATGCTCACCAGCAAAGATGGCGATGTTGACGTAGCAGGTAATAAAACCTTCGGCCGTAAAATGACCCTTGACAAAAACGTCAAAGCCTGCAATCGGTTCAGTCAAAAGGCCGGGAGGGGTGGTGGCATGTGTACTAACCTGCGAACAAAATGACCAGGCAGACCATAATCAGCGTTGCCCAAGACACGTATGGCTGCAAGGGACTCTTATATGGGAGATCTATACGGTGTCAGAAATCGAAATGATATGGCAAGCATTAAAATGATAATACCTTCGCGTGAATATCCCTGGGCCTTCAAACCAGCGTAGAATCGAAGGTATGTGACTTGTATAATGGCCCAACCGATCAAACCAGCCACTGTTGTGATGTTGACAAACCAGTTAAACACCTCGGATGTGTTGTTTGTGATGGTCAAGTATACCAAAGGCGACAAGACGCAGCTGAAACCAATGGCGAGGTAAGGGGTACCAAAACGGTTGCACCGCTGGAAGAACCGGGGTGCATGGCCATCGCAGCTCAGACCGAAGAGGGTTCGTGAGGCGATGAAGATGCATGCCGAGCCACTGCTGATGGCTGATGTACAGACGACGGCGTTGATGATGGAAGGTACTGTAGAAACTCCGGATCGCTGGAAGGCAATGACGAACGGGGATTGCTGGGCTGTTCCGGTAGAGATTTGCAGAGCAGGATCATTGTATGGTCTACAACGCAGTCAACATCAGTTTCGCGGCATGAGAGGATAAGAACAGAGTGTTAGCTTACACGATCAAACCGACGATGAAGATGCTGCAAAAATAAAAGAAGAAGATCCTATAAAACGTCTTCTTTGTCGCAGAAGGGATAATCGTCCTCGGATTTTGGGTTTCCGAGCCAGATATAGCGACAATCTGTATGTTCCCGAAGCTGAAAGCTGCAGGAAGCATCGACTTCCAGAAGGCAAGGAAGTGGCCAGCAGCACCAGTCTTGATGTAAGCGTTGAAGACACCTGGATTGACCCAATATCGGAATCCGATTCGTTCACCATGAGGAGCGCCGCCAAGATCGATGACCAGACCGCCGATGATGAGCCCTATGATAAGCATGATCTTGAGGGCAGCAAAGAAAACCTCGGACTATGCTCTCGTTAACATTTGATTCGGTGGTGAATACGTGGATCGGGACACGAACCTCTCCGTAAAGCCGCACTCCGAGTAGGTTAAGTGTGATGATGAAGACGAGAAAGACGGTGATCCAAACCCCCGGATTGACTGAAGTATTCCAGAACTGTATGATGGTCGCAGCAGCGCTGATTTCTGCTGGGATACTAATCGCCATCGTATACCCTTGGCTGTTAGTATGGCCCTCTGTTTAGTAAAGAGACTTACAAAAGTTCCATCCGGTTGCTGCACCCAAGGCTGGCTCGACAAAGGCGGTGGCATGTCGAATAAATCCACCAGTCTCGGGCATAAAGGCCGTGATCTCTCCGGTGGTGTACGCAACGCCGGCGGTAACAAAGCCCATGATGGTATAGGCGAGGAGTGCACCAACAGGTCCTGCTGTAGCGATGACTCGACCAGAGCCAAGGAAAAGTCCAGTTCCCTACTACTTGTCAATAAACAAAAGCGACGGATCATCAAGCAGGATACCCACAATCATACCCGCCAAGGCAATCATGTTGATGTGGCGGGAGCCCAAGTCACGCTTCAACCCGCCAGTGCCTACAACCTCAGAGCTTTCTGCACACATCTCGACATCTGGGGACTTGCTGGGATTGATCCCCTGCTTCTCGCCTTTGCTCAGTGCCATAGTGATGCGTCACAGAATTGTAACATGTATGGACAAGGGAAGAGTGTGATGAATAGAGTTTGATGTTGGGCCGTCCAAGTTGATGTGCTGGACTGGATAGAGTCAAAGCAAGATCTGGGGAAAGCCCCAGAGCTGTGACTTAATATACTAGGTGCCACTATCCAGGTAGTCGTCCACCAAGAACTAGATGATCAACCCTTATCTCTCGATTCCAGGGTTTCTCTACCCCGCACAACCAATCGCAAGACAAGGGGTTAGAACACCGGCACCGGCGTTCAAAGATACTCTTGAGTCGCCGGTCGGCAACTTGCCGATATTCGATCCAAGGTCGGCTCCAAGAAATATGTATCAACTAGTAGATAACGAATGCACATATTAGGACTGCCATTTGATCGTGCAATTGATGATTTATTTTCGGGATGATTTCAAACTTGTGACTATCTCGGTGCCTCCTTCGAACAAGCTTCTTTTATAATCGCCCAACATGTCTCCCAACACAGCACAGGATGATTCCTTTGACCTTTTTGATCTGCGCGTCGAGGTCGTTTGTCCTCCTGGCAAGAAAATCCTTTGTGGTGCCAAAGAAGGTGACCACTTCACCTTGAAGGGCGAGATGCTTCACCTGCCCCCCAACCAGGGTATCAGTATTTACAGTCTAGGTGAGCAAGACATCCCTTAAACGCACGACCGAAAGTCACTGATGTGGGTTTCCAACAGCGTCTGTACTGCCTCTTTTGCCTGCGAAGCAGAGACCAACTTCTCAGAACGACTGGATGACTACAGACGCACTCATTGCTTGTCCCGATCCGAACTGTCCCTCACAGTTGAGAATCGTGAGAGAAGGAATCAGGACCTTCAGCCACGCCGAGACAACAGTAGTGCCGCTTAGACCAGCGGGAAACTGATGATGGGCATTTGAGCTGACTGAAATTACCTACTGGTTGTACCTAGATTAAGGAATGAAAACTTCATCTTGTGTCATTAGCCCAACAGAGGCAAACAGCTCTGCCCAAACCTGATCGCCTTCGAAAGGAAAATCCAGACCTCCCTGAAAGAGAGACATCTCAGAATTGATGGGGTCCAAATAATTTAAAGGGTTGTCATTGGGGAACAGCTCTGACATCAGACCCGGTTCACCTTCAAGAGCTTCACCGTCTTGAGGTGCGACTGGAGGACATTGAGGATCACTTGCACTGTTGACATTGCACAAGTTACGCCCTGATCGGTGCTCGATAAGCTTAGCAGCAACCTTTGTAAGGAATCTTGCCTGTAGGGCGCAGCTACAGTTGGCCGTGCCCGACTGCTTGGAGAATGCCTCGGCGGCGCTCTGAATGGCTTGAATTGTGTCGCATGCGACTTGTTCAGTGACCAAGCTTGGTACTGAAAGGAGTATCTGAGTTTAACAATCAGTGACGAGAAAACAACCGGGTCTGGGAGTAGTTTGACCTTGACCAGAAAGGCAGCGCTATACGCAGTCATGACGTGAATCGAGTCTTGGGCAAAGTACAGGTGCACCGCGTACTGAGAGATCAAGTGAAGCATACTCATGGCGCTCCTGTAGGCAACCATCATTGTGTCAAGGTGTAGTGTCACATCAGATTCACCCGACGCAAGCATGCCCTGCAAGGGTAGAGAGTGAAGCTGCAGTCGAAGATGGGTGCCGTAAAAACGAATCAAGAACTGGTGGCAGCAGCTTTGCTCCTCTGTCTCGGTCTTGGCTTCAATAGCCTGGGTCCAGCGGTTCTCCCATCTGTCGATTCGGTCGCTCAATAGGCTTATGAGGGGCTCGACATCGTTCGCTGTGGGTTTCGGACGGTGAGGCCGCGGTATAAGTATTGTGAAGGCAGCAGACGTTACTAGCCGGAGGGTGACGAAAGAGCCGAGAAGGAGGTCATTGGCACTGGCGATGGGGTCGTTGGACCAGGCTTCAATCGACTCTATAAAGTCATCGCATGCGATCATCCAAGGTTTCCCTGTCTGAAGGCTTATACTAGAAGACTGTTAGTTCTAGAGAGAATCATGAGACCCAAATATAAATAACTGTATCTTATCTTTTGCTGTCGTGGCTGATAGTTTCTTGCAGACTCGTCATTGAAAATAATAGCAAGGTCCAACGTACCTTCGATCGTAGACAAAAAGAACGTACCAGGTTCTTTCAATGTTCCGCAAGGCCCTCCTCGTCGATTCCGTCCCGGAGGCCTGCTTTTGGGGAGAGTACGGCGCTAATCTATGCCATCCCATATCAAAACATAGGCGGATTGCATGCCCAACTGAAGTCCAGGCCCGACCATCTTGCAGCTCCTTCCAGTACGTAAGGATCAGGATGGCTTGTACTGTTTCGGTGGACTTGGTGCCGTGACGGAAGCTTTTTGTAAACAAGTCTTGAGCGTGGTTATAGAGCTTCTCATAGAGAACCGGATTGAAAGCCTTTGCCGACGCGGTCAAGATGGCACTGAACAAGAATGCAGATTTCTGTCGGACATGTGGAAATGTATGGAGGATGGGATCAAGTTGGCATATGTATGGATTTAGGACTGCCATGAAACTGAAGAGGGGTGAGATGATTGATACATTTCTCGTGGGGAGCAGATTTGAACGAACCTGTCAAAAAGCGACTTGGCGATCGAAGAATTGACAAGTCCAAGATGAATGGGGTCTTCATCTGGGTCAGAAAGACTGACCAAAGGCTCGTCCAGTTCGTCGCTTGCACTAAGGATATTCCGGAGAGAGAATCTACCCTTGACTGCCTCAATGTTCAGCAAACCTGAAGGCTGTAAGTTGTCCTGTTCTACCGGGACCGGCGAGTCATCATCTGCCACCGCATCTGGGCTAAGAGGAGATTCAGCCATCACTATTGTTCGTCTCGATTTTGATATCCTAGAGGGGTCAGTTATTGAGTTAATTCGGATATTGGGAGCTAGTTACACACTTTGTGCCTGGTTTACGCCCTCGATGATGCTTCCGGAAGACGCAATCTAGGGACTTGCGCGCGCAACGGTCGCACTTGGTAGTCCCCGGGCTACTGGGACAGCACTTCATCTTGACCTTGCGGCAGGCCAGACAGGCATTAGTGCTCTGCATGGTTGGATGCGTTGTTGAAGATTGGGAGGATTGTGAGTTGATCGTTGCAGGGTAGGAATGGGGAGCTCAGCTAGCCCCTGTTTGGTAGCTTTCCCGGAAAAGATCACGTGCCAGGGTGATGATTCTAAACAGGGGCTTCTTATCTGGGGAAGATAGCTTGGTCAGGGGCTCGGAGAAGCGGTGGGGAGGCCTCTGAGCCGCTCAACGGAAATAACACAGCCGTAATCTGGGGAAGATGCAGACTCCGGAAGTTGGCAGATAACCAATAGCGGTATGGGGTACGGCCCGTGCAATGCTCAAGCTACCATCCCGATAGATCACAGCCGCCAATCTCTCATGTTACCTGCTCTCAGCCAAGTCAATGAGGGTATTAGCATGGGTCATGTTGGAGCAGGGGACGCTAGCGAGCATGGTAGCGTGTAATCTGACCGGCGTCTTACGTTGGCCTTGAATGCCGGTGGCGCCCTGCCTAGAACGCCGGTCCGATTGTGGCACTAGTCTCAAGTTCAGTGCCAACTCTTGATAAAGTAAACAGCCCATGTCGAAGCTTGGACTCTTGGCTTATCATGACGCCCAAGCACCCTTTCCTGGATACCAAGTTCGAACCTGTCATCAACTCAATTTGTTAACATTCATCATGGCAGTTGCTAAGAATGGAGGCGCCACCGCCGCGACTCACGTCAACATGATGACCGACACCATCATTGCCAATCTACCAGCAGATGGCTTACGAGTCGTGATGCGGTCTCTGCTTGCATCTTGTCCAGAAGTCACGGGCACTTTCGAGCATGAAACGCGACGTTTTCTCAGACATGCAGCCGCAACATCTGTCAGAACCAAGATTGACACGGTTGATATGGACGGATTGAAGCAGGCCCAGCAGATCGTTCGCTGCATGCTTGGCTCTGGTGTTCCTTTTCAGAGTATCCCTTTGCTCAAAGACATGGTTGTTCGAGGAGCGGATCTGGCACTCGAGCCGTCTGTCGGCAGCGAGCTTGAGAGCTTCCTCCCTTCTGTTGACAGTGACATCGTTCAAGCCATGACGGCAGTCAAGAAAACCCTCTTTACCAACACAGGCGTTCGGGTAATGTCTACTACGGAGTATGCCCTTATCGAAACTCTCTTTGAATCCCTTATCCGCTGCCAGGGAATTCTACAGTCCACAGGAAGAGAGTACCCTTACGGCCGAGGTTTGGTGACGACAGCCAGTACCCTTGGCGTCCCTCAGCCGGCAGCACAAGATGCTGTTTCATTTGGAAGAGCACTGCAACAACCTTTTCCTCATACAGCAAAAGAGACTTTCGTACTAGGAGATCGAATCCTTCCTAGAATCTTCTCCGGGCTGTGGCAAATGTCAAGCGCTGCTTGGGGCTCAGCTCCAACCTCCAAGATTTTTGAACAGTTCTCTACGCATGTTCAAACCGGTTTTACCGCATTCGACATGGCGGATCACTACGGTGACGCCGAGGTGATATTTGTAAGCTGCTTCAGTCCCATTCCTCGCCATTGCGGCAAGCTCACAATGGTAGGGACGCTTTTGGTCCTTGTACCCTCACAAAGATGCCATCTTTACAGCTACAAAATATTGCATCTTCCATCATGTGGATATCACTCGTGAGGCTGTGCAAGCCGATGTTAGCGAACGGTGCCAGAGGTTGCAGCAAGACAAGATCGACTTGCTCCAATTTCACTGGCAGTTTGTAAGTAGAGTGACAACCCGGCAACGATCTTGCTAACAAGCACGCAGTGGGATGATCCAGGGTATTTGGATGCCCTTCGTTATCTTCAGGAAGATAGGCGGGTTGGTATGATTGGCTTGTGCAACTTCAACACGCAGCATTTGCTGCGCGCCATCGAGAGTGGAGTGCATGTACACACAAATCAAGTTCAGGTCTGTCTGTCCTCTGCTTTTTGTGACGTGATTTGACACTTAATAACCGTCCTACAGTTCTCGCTGATTGATTCACGCCCAGTTGAAAAGATGGGAGAAGCTTGCAAGCGACATGGTGTTAAATTGCTGACCTATGGCACCTTGGTTAGTAGTTCTTCCCACTTGTTTAGCAGTTATTGTTAACATCATGGTCCAGTGTGGGGGGTTTCTCGCGGAGAAGTGGCTGAACAAGCCTGAGCCAGATGTTTACAGCGCCTCTATCACACCCAGCCAGCGAAAGGTACATCTAACCTTGTTACAAGGAGGTTCGACTGCTAACAAGAATTCGCACAGTATCATGGAATTATTTCCAATTGGGGCGGCTGGGAACTCTTCCAACGGTTGCTGCGGACCTTGGATGGCATCGCTAAGAAGCGCGATGTAACCATCTCCAATGTTGCAACCCGATGGGTGCTGGATTTCCCTTATGTTGGTGCGGTTATTATTGGCGCGCGGATGGGAGTGAGTGAGCATACAAGTGACAACCAGGCCACTTTTGGTTGGAGTCTGGACGACCAAGATCGAGCAGCTATTGAGGAAGTATTAGAGAAGAGTAATCGGAAAGAGGTATTTAAGACGATGGGTGACTGTGGTGGGGAGTACCGAACGATTGGTTAAGGGCCTAGATTTTCTTTTTACATAGATAAATAATATCAGTATGGTTTAAGTTAAGAGAGTTGGAAATTGAATGAAGATTAAATATAGTAAGTATATAATAATACTCATAGGGCGATCACGACAGGTGTAAAAAGAGGAGATGACACGATCGAAAACAGTCTGTTGGTGAGCAAAAGCGGTACCTTTTATTCCCAGGGAAGCGGGTATTGATCTTAATGCTAAAGGCACTACTAGTTTACTTGTCGAATAGTTAAGTAGACGATGGCTTTGTTGCCTTGACGGTAAAGATAACAGCGCCATTCCCTTCCTCCGTATCATTCCATTTCAACGAGTAGACTCCTTCGACGTCCGAGGGGATTCCCTGCCAGAGAGAAACCAACCCTCCATCAATGGAGGCAAAAGCGATCGCACCGTAGAAGGAGAACCCATCGGTAATCAGGTTAGAAGTTCCGTTTCTTGTAGTGTTGACGAGTTGGACGTCGTGCGATGTCGCGGCGGCGCTGGGAATAGCAAAGGTGAGGTTGGACCAGCTTGGCTGAGCATCGTTGGCTAGGGCAGTGGTGTTCGGGGAGCAAGACCATTGGCCGTCATTAGACACGGCTGGTGAATTTGTTAGATTTGGTGCGTTCTGTCAAGTATTGCGTGACTTTTTGTGTATTACTTACCGATGATAGGAGCAGCTTGGTCACTGTCTAGCAGTGAAGGCTCGCCGGCGTAGACAAGGTCTATGATTTTGATCAGCGAGGGAACCGAACTGAGCAGGTATACCTACCTCCATCGGAGAACAGAACGAGGCCACCCACGCCTTCACCGTAGGCATAGAGCTGGAATGGTCCATCCGGCGTCGCTGTATCGGCACAGGCAACGGGCGAGGCGGCAGCCAAAGAGAGAAGAAGAAGCTCATTGACACGCATTGTTATTGACTTGTAGAAATGAAGAAGTTCAAAGTTGTAAATATGGCGATAGGGAATGTTAGAAGGTATGTGGGTTCTGGATGAGGATGTTGAGGGGGCACGTTAATAGTTAATATAATGTTCTCTCATTAGTTGTCGCATGAATCTTGACATAGACCGAGCCCCTATTTTAGATCCAGATCTCGTCACGTCTAAGCCCCAAACACACACATACTACGTTGCAGCGACCGTGCGTGCGGCTGAGTACGCGAAGCTCAATTCATTTGGGAACTATATCCCATCGGCTATAATCCTAGGACAGGTTGCCAAGAAGAATAAACGCCGGTTTGCCGCTGAGTACACAATAGACACGTAAGCATTCGGTGGTAGGTCTCAGTTTCTAACACGAATGTTACTGATGTGCCCCTTTACGATGTGACCTTGGCGGGCCATGTACGCGGTCTGTCAGAGAGGGCATGGACGCTTAACCGAAAAGTTATTTCCACGGCATATGTTTCACTATATCCCGGATTATCTACTAGGATTACTGGGATATATATTGGATTGATAGAGTTTTGAGGCCTCACCAGCAAAGTGTCAGTTCGGGACGTAACCAGCCCCACCCCCACATCCATTGCCTCGTCATCACCTTACGTATCTAGACCCTGTCTTTCACCTCAATGCGCCTCAGGTGAATCTCGTTACTTCGATAAGCGACGTAGTAATGGTATCTTTGTAACTGGGCGATTCGCTTTGCACACAGCCACAAGCGGTATCATGTTGCGATCCGGGATATAGACAACTCCGCCAAGGATAAACCCAAGTGTAGGTAGTATCACCGGCTTCGCCTTGAACCTAATACGTACTATGCAGCCTTCAGCTCAGTTTCAGGAAACTGATCGTTGTGTTGCACTCTGTAAACGAAAATAGTCTATGGGAATAACCTGGCCGAGAGCAGTCTCACAACTCCAAGATGATTCAACTACAAATGGCATACCTCCCGCCCAATAAATCCCAGAGATAGACAACATCTACAACTCAATCACAGTCAAGAACTATAACAACATCTTAAACTACCTTCGCTACGTTGTGTCTGCGGTGCTGTGTCATCCCAGTATCTCTTTTTTCCCTGGGTTTCCGCTCCTTGCAGCATCGTCTTACGCATTCTTTCATTTGCCTAAACCCTCATTCTTTTCTGAGATTTCTCAACTCATCATGCATCATCTTTCTTTTGTTATTTTGGCCGCGGCAAAGCTGGCTTCTGCCCTTCCCAACTCCAACTCTCTTCAGCCTGCCAGCATACAGCGTCGTGCGGCCTGCGAGGGCAACACTGCCACCACCCGCACTGAATGGTGTGATTTGGACATCACAACAGACTATTGGACCGAACCTGTCGACACTGGTGTCACTAGAGAGTATTGGCTCGATATAAGCGACGTGACAGTCTCTCCAGATGGCCGATCACGAACTGCTATGGCCATCAATGGCAGCATCCCTGGTCCCACGCTCTTTGCCGACTGGGGAGACAATGTCATTGTCCACGTTACCAACTCGCTCACTACATCGCTAAACGGCACATCTCTCCACTGGCACGGTATCCGACAGAATTATACAAATCAGAACGATGGCGTTCCCGCAATTACCCAATGTCCTGTTGCTGTGGGGGACAGTATTACTTATACCTGGAAGGCAACGCAGTACGGCACCAGCTGGTACCATTCTCACTTTGGCCTACAGGCCTACCAGGGCGTTTTTGGCGGTCTGATTATCAACGGTCCCGCCACAGCCAACTACGACGAGGACTTGGGCGTACTATTCTTGAATGACTGGGACCTCCAGACAGTTGATGAGATCTACCCGACTGCTGAAACAAGTGGTCCTCCAGCACTTGAGAATGGGCTTATCAACGGCACTAACGTCTACACCGACGATGATGGCAACGAAATCGGTAGCCGATTCAATACGACTTTCGAGGAGGGAAAGACATACCGTATCAGGCTTGTCAACGGGGCTGTCGATACGCACTACAAGTTTTCCATCGACAGTCACACCCTTACTGTCATCGCTGGTGACCTTGTAGCCGTTGAGCCTTATACAGCTACTCACGTGGACGTGGCCATGGGTAAGCCAAATTGACACAGATCGCACCTTTCGGACCTCTTGCTTACACACTTCTCTTCTAGGTCAACGCATCGATGTGCTTGTCACAGCTGATCAAGCTAGCACGGCTGATAGCTTCTGGTTGCGGGCTATCCCTCAGTCTGCGTGCTCTGACGTCACCAATGGCGACAATGTCCGTGGTATTGTGTACTATGGAGACAGCACCGCGACCCCTGAGACAACGGCCCATGAGTACACGGATGGCTGTGACGATGAAACTCTCAACCTGGTCCCCGCTGTCTCAAAGGATGTCGAGGGGGCGAACTGGAGCGACTTTGAGGATGCAGCAGTTACACGCAACACCGCAGGACTCTTCAAGTGGACGCTCAACAGCACGTCGTTCCTAGTCGATTGGGCAGAGCCAACCCTCGAGTCCATCATTGGTGGAGTTACCGAGTACACTACCCAAAACGCCGTCATTGAGCTCGATAGTCTTCAGTGGGTGTACCTGGTTGTCCAGACATCCATCCCTGTCCCGCATCCAATCCACTTGCACGGCCACGACTTTCACATCCTGGCTCAAGGTTCCGGCACATACGACTCTTCGACTGTGACACTAAACACGGAGAACCCCCCTCGCCGAGACACGGCCATGCTGCCGGCATCGGGATACCTCGTCATGGCATGGGAGACCGACAACCCTGGTGCGTGGTTGATGCACTGCCACATCGGGTGGCATGTGTCCGAGGGCTTTGCATTGCAGTTTATCGAGCGGGTTGATGAGATTCCTGCGCTTGTTGATGAGGATCTCTTGTCGGATGTGTGCACTGAGTGGATTTCGCATTCGGATACTAACAGCATTGTCCAGCACGACTCTGGTGTGTAAACGGAGAATCAACCACAAGACCAAAGAACGCAGGTTGTAGTCATCATATGAGTTTCCTTTGTACCGCGAGCAATATACAATACTGCGTTAGAATGGGATATAATAAACGCCATGACTTCCATGTTGATACCGTGTTCTTTGTTATAGTTGAAGTCCGACCCACAATAGGATAACTAGGCCGATAGATAGGGTAGTGTATAAGCATACCAACGATTTCCTCTTATTTCTCGTACGGGGGTTAGAGCAGTTAAATCCCCCTTAAGGGGCTTAGCCGACAGACAAGATCGAATCCGGGATAACTGAGCCAAAAGATCGCATAAGCGTACTGATTTTATTTATGCCACCCTTAATATACATATACGAACTTGGAGACTCAGCGATCTAGTTATGTATAACTTTGTCTCTGTTCTGCACTCTCGATCTGTCCAACCCAGCTCAGTCTGTGCTTGACATTCACTTCTACAACGGGTGTTGATTCCAGGGGCGTTGTATCGTCCAATGTCCCGCCTTGAATAAATACTTGATCATCCGGAGCCGGTGAGTTTCCAGTGAGGCCAACAAAAATTGGGCTACCGCAGGTTGGACAAAAACGAAGCCAAAGTTGAAAGCCTTCATCAAAGTGTGTGGCTTGGCATACTTTCAATTCCCCGCTTTTAAGAGTGAAGGCTGAATATGGGATTGTCACGTTATGAGAGGTTGTTCCCCCGGTGATTTTGCGACAGACGCGACAGTGGCATAACGAAGGCTGCCATCATCCGATCAGCATTGACATATAACGCCCGAAGTAGAATAACAAGGCGAATTTTCCTCGTGTTGACGCAAAGAGTAGGTGTTAAAGACATGGGTTATAAATGGAAGTCTTGTTATCTTACCCTGGACGCTTGTTCGTCGGAGTTGTCTATTGTGTAACTCACAGCACCACATAAGCAACTGCCGTGTAACATTATAGCGAAGGTCTGTTTGGCTGATAACGTTTGTCCTTCAAAAGAGGAATAGTGATTAAAACTGCAGAGGGGGGTTGTCTTTACAGTTGAGAGAGAGGACATGGTACTTACCAACCGGGCGTCTAAGGCACATTTTTATAGCTAGAACCTGGGGGTTTTCATTTGACAGGTAATCAGAACCGACTGTTGAAATGTTGAAATTTGTAAGCCAGCGGGGTTAACGGAGATAAATGAATTAAAACTTCCGTGTTTTTAGAGTTTAGACATTTATCAATGCTCCTTTCTGCTCCATACAGCTATTTAGTAGATCTCATTTCGGCTCAACAACCAAATGAGGAAGGACGCCGACCTTGCCCAGCCCATGATACATAAGGGATGGAAACCTGTCATGAGAACCGTTGGCTAGGTTGCCAACACGACCATGCTGAATAGCATGGTATCACTACCCTTTTAGTCCCCATGTCGTTCTCTCCGCCGACTCCAACGCCGGGCGAGTAGACAGCAGCTATCGTATAAGTGCATCGATCGTGCTTTATTAATGCCTTTTAAATGGGATACCTAAACGATCTTAGATTAAAGTCTGTCAAGTCTGCAAACTCCTCGTTTTCAATCTCTTGATGCACAGCTTCATCTGGTAAAAGAGAATTTGATTAGCGATGAGGTCAGAGAATGTACAAGTGAGGCCAAGTAGTTACCCTGTTCCTCTCTAGCGTCCCGCTTGTCTCTCTTGGTATTCCAGTAATGGTGGATAAGGCCGATTGAAGCCAGCAAGAAGATGGTAAAGACTAAGAAGGCGAGCATGGTGTATTTAGCGATCTGTTCTACTATTAGCACTGCGACTGGGTCTTTGAGGTGAATTAACTCGCATAGTAATTCGGCGCGTCACTCTTTCTGAATGTCTGGGGTCCGAGGATGTTGCCAATGGTGAAGCCAATTTGATAAGCAGCGCCAAAGGCAACCTTCTTGGTAGAGCCGCCAACTCCGGCGGTCATGAATGTTACGACAAAAATGATGCAGTTCGGGACTGTGACGAGTCTGTTAGCAAGAGAAGACCTTATGATTACATTTTAAAGGCGTACATTGTAGGGTGAGGATGTATCCTCCGTATCGAGCGACTGCGTTGGAGGTGGGAATAGTGAACATCATGGTGACGCCGATGCAAGCGAGGACGAGGCACCAGATGCCTGCAATGGTGCGATTTGTGAACTTTGCCACCATCAAAGCAACTCCTGTACCGATGACTGCAGTTACTCCGGGAGCCATACTCAGAAGTGTAGTCTGCTCTGTGGAGAATCCGAACGCTGAAATGATGGATGGTCCTATAAACAAACGCTAGGTCAGAGTAGCAACCAAGTATTTTTTGGAGGAGGGCATACCAAAGACTGTAATTCCACCATTAGGCAATCCGGTGGACACCAATAGCATGAAGATGATGTATAAACGAATATCCAGTAAAGCTTCCTTGAGCTGAGGCCAGCTGAAGCGCCAAACTTCAGTGCCTGTCTTGTTAGCTCTGACTCTCTCGAGAGCAATGACCTTTTCGTCTTCAGTGAGCCACCTTGCCTCAGTAGGTGAGACGGCGAGGAAAAAGTATAGAACGATGCCAGTCAAGACAGTGAGGCACCCGTAAAAGATGAACAGGCCCCTCCATCTAAAGCTGTTGTCGGCTTGGTAGATGCACCAAGCAAAGAAGCCGCCCAGGATATAGGCCACTCCAGAAGACGAATACCATATGGCCACGCGGGAGACTTGTTCGGCCTTTGTGTACCATGATCCGAGAATGTAGATCACGGCGGGTGCTGCGCTGACCTCGGCGAAGCCCAGAAGGAAGCGGACAGCGGCAAGGCCAGCAAAGTCGTGACAGACTCCGTGAAGAGCTACCACCAGGCCCCAGATTGTGCACATGCAGCTGAAGTACTTGACGAGTGAGAAGCGCTGCATCATGTAGTTGGCCGGGACTTCGCCTGCCAGGTACCCGAAACTGTTGCAGTGTTGGCATGATGGATTCAAAATCGGGGGAGGAAACGGGAACAGCCTACTAGACTATGGAGCCGAGCCAGGAGAACTGGTTGGCGGTGAGGTTGGTATCTTCCTTGATGCCCATGATGGCGGCAAATGAAAGACTGTTTTTGTCCTGTAGAGGAGAAGGATGAGCGACCTATCCACTGGTAGCCTGTCGAGAACCAAGGGTCCTTCTAAGGGGTACATGCCATCAACATCAAGACATAGACAAAAAAGCACATGGGCATGATGCGCATATCGATCTTGCGCAAAACTCGCTTGGCTTCGGGGGAATCGGGATTAAAGTCGATGTTGTGCGCGGCAAGCAGCTCCCGAGCCTTGTCTTTGGAGGCCGCTTGTGGATGGAACTTGGTCTTGGTCACCGTTCCCTAGGTAGGTAGATATGTAGATGTAAGTAGGGGAAGTCATGTCATGGGAGTCGGATGAAGAATGGAGGGAGAGTTCACCTTTTCAAAGTCACTACTGGGGGCACCAGTGCCACCTGCATCTTTATTCCCTAGTGACATGATTGCTGGTAGATGGAAAAGTCAAGAGTCAAGGCGTCAATATGAAGAAGCCTCTGATTCTGGGAGTTCGTCTTTGCGGGGTAAGGGACATTTTATTATTCTTGGAGAGATCAGTCTTGAAAGCCTAACGAACGAACGCTGCAACGCCCTCAGTCTCAGTCCTGATAAGACCCGAGGATCGCTGCTTATCTGGCCAAGATCGCCGGCCACCGATGTCTGGGGAATTCGCCGGTCACTCTTTATCAGGCCATTTAATTCACCGGCCACCCAGATATGGCAAATTCGCCGGTGTAGATAATGCACCTTGCCAGCCACTTGTAACTTCCAAGAACCAAGCTTATTAGCATTAACTATTGACGAGCCCAAGACGATTTCCCGGCTGATATTACACATTACGAAACCATGAAGATCAGCCAGGTATGCCCCTTTTGAAATGCCCTGAAAGTCACGGGCTAAGCACACACAGCTATACACGTATCCGGTCAAGTCTCTGAGGGAGGTTCGCATGAGCGAGGCTGAGATCGCCAAGCATGGCTTCGCCTACGACCGACGGTTTATGCTGCTCAAGGTTGTGATGGATGGTGATTCGGAATCGGGACAAGCATTGAAAAATATGCACATACCCGCATTCCCCGAGCTGTCTCGATTCTTGGTCGGCATGAGGCTTCCAGAGGACGAAGATGATGTTGGTGAATTTACAGTATCCTGGAGCAAGCCGGGATCGGATTATGATGAAGCCAGATCGCTCACTGTCCCGCTCAGCCCTGACGTTGCCGACTTGGAACCCATCGAGGTCGACATGCATGGTAGTCCTACCAAGGCTTACAACATGGGTAGCGAGTATAACGACTGGTTCTCCTCCTGCCTG
Source organism: Fusarium ambrosium (assembly GCA_003947045.1). Classification (NCBI taxonomy): domain Eukaryota; kingdom Fungi; phylum Ascomycota; class Sordariomycetes; order Hypocreales; family Nectriaceae; genus Fusarium; species Fusarium ambrosium. The sequence goes on from NIZV01000139.1 coordinate 50,428, forward strand.
GATTACCCTATCATATTTGCCTACATAGGCCCGTACCAGCGAAGGGTGTTGATGTCGACAACGCCGATCCGTCCGCCAAAACCAACTGGATGGCTGTCCAGCATCATGACATATGCCCTCGGCACCGGGATGCCCACTGAGCACGTCGCTTTCGCAGACGGCGCACATTTCCTTGTTTGCTCCGAGACATCTTTAATAGAAGCCTCATCCCGACTACCAGATGGACAGGAAATGGACATGACCAAGTTCAGACCGAGCATCGTCGTTGCCGGGGCAGATAAGGCATGGGAGGAAGATTTCTGGCATGAGATCCAAATTGGCGACATCAAGATAGTCCTGGCGCAGAACTGCGGTCGGTGTAAAAGCATCAACATCGACTATCTAACGGGTGCCCCGGGCAAAGGTGAGTCAGGCAAGATCATGGCCAGGTTGGCCAAAGACCGCCGGGTCGACAAGGGCAACAAGTGGCATCCAGTCTTTGGACGTTACGGCTTCCTGGCACCCGGTAGCCCTGGGATTGGAATGTCTCTTGCCGTGGGAGACGAGGTCCAAGTCACCAAGAGGGGCACCGAGCATACAAAATTCGGTAGGGAGAAAGAAACCTGGGGAGTAGAGAGAAGCTATACTAATTGCATCCGACAGATTGGCCAGGTGTGGCAACCAATTGAATTGGTATGATAAATGGAGACAGTCTCTTTCATGTTCTCATGACGACTGGGAGGTTTAATGGCCTGTATCAGAGAGTTGTGGGTTTCATGAATACTGTTGCGTAGCATAGATACCTAATCAACTCCTTCATCGTCACCAAAGTCAAGCCCAAGAGTACTTGGGGGACCATGATCCAAACCGCATTTCGAATAAACCAATATAATTTCTGCAAATTTGATCATGTTCTTCTTTTCCTTTCAAGTCTATCGGTCAAGGTAGGTAGGCAACCACCAAACTCTAGGGAGCCCTGCCGTCCAAAACAGCCCTGACATCCGCCTCCAGATCCTCCTTGGGTAGGCCCAACTTGTCATTGAATAGCTCCTCGCCGCTAAAGTCTCCCAGTCCGGTATCTCCCAGCCTGCCCCATGTCATGGCCTGGATCAGCCCCGGGAAGGCGCTGGGATCGCCCAAATGAAACTTGACCAAGCTGGTCCGCGACAACTCCTTGCCGTTGACTGCTACCTTTTCCCATGTTTTGCCCGTCACTTCTTCTACCGCGGCCAGAATCTCGTGTTGTGAGGTCATGTGGGATGCTATGTGGATATATCTGTTCTGCGACTCTGCATAGGCGGAAGGAGAGGAGAGGAGTGAGAATAACGCGTAGCCGATTGTGTGCATGTTTGTTGCGCCAAATGGAACCTTCCCGCCGTCGAAAAGATGAGCCCTGTTGTTGCTAAAGTCGAAGCCAAGGAAGCCAACCTTTAGGCCCTGATTTCACTGATTGTCAGCATCGCCAAAGTATTAGATTTTAGACCACACACCAGGTCAAAGAAGGCACCATTAATGATAGCTGTCCAGCTTATCTGCCCCTCCCTGGCCATCAGATACTTGACCGTTTCTCTCTTGCTGCCAAAGACTGGGACAGCCGCCCTGACCTTGTCATCGTACGTCCGAGAGCCAAACTCGGACGGGAAGAACCGCTTCACGCCGGCCTTGATGGCCGCGTCGATGATCGTCTTTTGCTGCGGCAAGCCGTCATAGCCCAGCATGGAGATGACCACGTCCTGGCCCTGCAGGGCGGATTCGAGGGATGCCGACGTGTAATCTGTCTTGATCACGTTGACGCCCGGAGGAAAGGTCGACATCGATCCTTGGCGGGTGAGGACGGAGACTTTGAAGGGAGAGCCGGGCATGCAGAGGAACTGTTTGAGCGTCGGGCGGCCGAGGTCGCCACTTGCCTAGGACACGAGTCAGCCGAGAGACAGAGTGTTGCAATGGTGACTATGATATTGACCCCGGAGTGAAGGAGGAAATATTACCCCGAGGAAGATAACGCTCTTAACAGGCGCAGACATGATTTTAGAGTCGAAGCAGTATTAACCACTGAAATCCCAGCCTTGATTTATTGATATAGCTAGAGAATAGAGTATGTAATGTGCATAAGCGGAAGTCTTTTTATATTTATGTATATAAGCATCTCAAGGTTGATTAGAGTCACATGGTACATAGTACGCCGGCATCTTAATTATATTAGTAGGCCGGTCTCAGTAGGCCGGCGTCTTGGCACTTCACTTTCCACAAGTTCTACTATTAGGATTTAATAGTTATTATAATAAAGAGAGTAAGTTAGATCTATTAGTTTAGTGCAAAGGAATAAAACAAGGTATAATAATTAATACTATTTATTGATTAGTTATCTTAACATTAATTATAATAGAAAATATATTTCTAATATATTATAGTATTATATTTCAATACTATTTGCTCTTCCCTTGGGCTTAGCGAGGCACATGCCACAGCTCCGGCCTTGTCAGTTTATTCACCAAGTACATTCATCACTAGAAGTGACCTTGAAACATGAGTAAGAGATCACAGAGCCCCCTTCCGGTGCCGCGGGATAGAGGACTTGAGTCCCTAGAGCCACAGCCAACCAGAGCCGCCGCACAGTGCGTATCCCCGGTCCTCCATTAGCAGACCAAACCAACCAGTAATTGCATCGGGAAAAGCATCGTCCCTGTGCACGGCCGACAGGGCAGTGGCAGGGCGACATGGACCCACGCCGACTACCATATCTTTTGGCCGGACTGGCTGGTCGATGACATCAAGAACGCCGGTGTCTTCACCTTGTCCTATGACTCGACCGTCAAGTACTACCAGTCCGCCGCCTCGACTGTAACTATCGACAACTACTCGGACAATCTACTTGCTGATCTGAGCGACATGCGAGAAAAAACGGGCAGCGTGAGTCGTCTACTTACTACTGCAGAATCCTGCCACCTGCCTGCCATCTAACGTCTTGAATTCCTGATTGACCCCTTTGCCTGATGATACAGTGCGATTTGCCCATCTTCTTTGTAGCCCACAACCTCGGCGGTTTGGTCTGCGCCAACCTAAGTAAAGTCCCCCAATAAGGCCGTTTCGGATGACAAGATCCCAACTCTACAGGCCCTCGTTCGCACGCTGCAGAAAACCGAGCCCGACACCAAGAACGTGGCCGAGATGACACGAGGCATTCTCTTCCTGGGCACGCCGCACGAGGGCTCCGACCTGGCCAAATGGGCCGACTTATTCGCCATCTTCCTCGGCATCGAAAAAGGCAGTGGTGCCCAAAAAAACATCAAGTTCCTCATGAAGGACTCCACAAAGTTGAGAGAGCTGAGCGAGAACCTGGCCGTGCTGCTGCGCCGCAGGAACGAGTCCGGAGACCCAATGCAAAAGATCAATGTCGTGTGCTTTTGGGAAGAGCGCCCAATGAAGATATTGAAGGCCAAGGTGAGCAGTCCCCGTGTATAAGTTCCCCTCTATGTCATGTACTCAGTTCGTATTATACGGGACACGGTTTGCTTACAACCTCTAACCCCTAGTAAGGGGAAATTTTCAAGAAATTTTCAATATATATATAACCCGTCATCAAGTAACATTAAGGCAACTGTCACCAATACCAAGACCGCAACCATGCGTCCTGCTACTATCGTTCATGCTATCGTTGACCGTAGTCATGAGGTTGAGGCCCGTGACGCCACCCCGGCCTCTAACGAGCAACCCGAGAGAGCGTATCGTTGCTCGCTAGGAAGACGGCAGCGAAACTTTCACTTGGTCTGTTGATAAGGTCGGACTATCATAGTTGAAGCCGGGATAACCGACATACAAGATCGACAACGAGTACCAAGTCCAGTTCTAGAACCGCCGGTCGATCAACGGTCATACTCTCAAGTTTACCATTACCGCGCCTAGGTTCTCAGTTTCCAAGACTCTCTCCCGTAGTACCAACACTTCCTTCCAGGTTACCAAGTCCGGGGATGACTTCCAAACCAAAGTCGAGCAGCCTTGATTTCAAAGTGGGCCCAGTGTCGTTTTGAGGGATTAGACATGACTCGTCTCTGTATTAGCATCGGGATATGATGCTATGATGTGTTGGAAATGTGTTCTTTATCATAGTTGAAGCCGGGATAACCGACATAGCAGATCGACATGACTCGCCTTAAAGGTGCGAGATCTGAAAGTCAGGAGACGGGAAGAAGGGTGTCTTTGCCCTGTACGTACAACCTTAGTGCCTCTTTACTAGCGGGATTAGCTCTATTGCTGAGAACTCAGCCACCAAGATCGTGCGTTGCTGGCACCCCTTTCATCAAGCCTAGTTTCCAGTAGTCCGGCTACCAGTGACCGGCCACGCCGCCGAAAGAGCTCGATGCCGCTATAATCGTAGACTGTCCCGGCCCGATTGTGGTCGATAGATCAGATGATGGGGGACCCACTCGCACTTCATCCCTTACATTATAGTAGCAGGCTCGTTGCGAAAGATAGACACTTTCTCATCAATCAAATCTCATATATCCCTGACTCAGGCCAATTCTACACGCAACCCACTTCTTCACGAGAGTTCAGCTTCGTGTGTCTCCTACTCACGACGAGTGGACTAAGCAACCACTGAATCGCTCAGCCACTTTGGAGCCTAATGCTAGGCCACTCTTTTAGAGTTCGCTCCATCTAGGGGCAGCCAAGCTGCTTATGAAGGTCAAAACTATGAAGGCTGCAATCAATGAAGCCCCCAAGCAAGAAGAAAACATCTTAGGAATCAATACGTTGGGTAACACCAACGGGTATTTGTTGCTGTGTTAGCGTGAGTACGAATTCAGCGCTAATTGCAATACACTCTTCGCCGTTGTAACATGGGCTGCCGCAGGAGAAATACATACTTCAATATGATGCGTTTCGAATCTTTGCGAACAAGTCTAATTCGGACCGTTACGAGGGAGGTTAGTCAACGTAAATTACCATTTGAGATCTGGATATTGCATATGGACTCGGATGTCTAGGGTAGATAGGTAGAAATTGAGGCCAACTCTGCACCGTCCTTTTCACTCATCATCAATGGTTTCATCAACCTTGGTGAGTTGGCCAGTTTTCATTATTTCCCGGGTAATGAGAAATTTACAAAACGCCTTGAGGATGGTTCTCTCTCCCTTCCTATCCTTTTGGTGTGTTTGAAACTCAAGTCCCGTTGTCCTCTTCTACACAAGGTCAAGCCAGTAACACGAAATGCAAAGCCCGGTCTGTAGATCCCTAGTTAAAATTGTATTGAAGTTTGTACAAGCTTCCTCCATACAGTTATTATCCTTTTCAATCCGCGAGAGACCGTCGGCCACAATACTAAGAGATATAGCTATAAATACATGACGGCATCAGAAGCCAACCCCGTCAGGCACCGCAACTTCTTCCACACACCCCAGTTTACTTCTTGTCATCTCCACCAACAACTTGTGTCGTCACATATGGCAAAGGCTCACCAGGCTTGACCCAGTCAGCATGGTGCCTAACGGAGCTCAGCTCATGAGAATTGGCACTTACATTAGAGTCAATCGACTCATCGGAATACGGACGCCAGAAGTCCTTCTTGCCCTGGAAGAGTCGGGTGAGCCATCCGGGGAGGATACCTCCAGGGATGCGCCATGTCCAGGGGTCCTTCTCCTTCTTGTTGACGGCAGTGAGCTTGCCCATCGAGGCTTTCTCAACAGCCCAGACCAGAACCTGGATGATGATGTAGCTGCAAATACCGGCGATCAAACCATCGGCAATAGAGTAGGTGAAGGGCATGATAGCGATGGTTAGGAACGCGGGAACAGCGTCACCCATATATCGCCAGTTAATGTCCACCACGGCTCGCATCATCATTGAACCAATCATGATCAAGACGCAGCCTGTCGCCCAGGCAGGAATCGATGCGAAGATGGGTGCAAAGAAGACTGAAATGAAGAAACAAAAACCGGTGACCATGGCTGTGATGCCTGTTCGACCGCCTTCACCGATGCCGGCTCCGCTCTCGATGAAAGCTGTGACAGGGGATGTGCCAAAGACAGCGCCGATTGTGATGGAGATGGAGTCCACAAGATAAGCGGTAGCGGAGCCCTCGAAATCTTGAGTCTCCTCATCAATGAGGTTGGCAAAGCGGGCCATGGAGTAAAGAGTGCCAGTGCAGTCGAGGATATCAACATAGAGGAATGTGATCAATGCACGGCCAAATTGACCGCTATATTCACTGACATCCCACTTTTGCACAGCAAGGATTCGTGTAATGGGATGGAAGTCGACAACCTTCTTGAAAAAGTTGAAAGAGTCATCTCCAACCGGGGTGTAGGGGAAGGCCGTGACGGGGGTACCACGAGGCCAAGAGCAGATGGACACGAGAAGAATGCCAATCAGGATAGCTCCCTTAACGCGGAACATGGTGAGGATGACGGTGAGAATACCACCACAGAAGATGCCTAGCCACATGGTAGGGTTTTGCATCTTATGAGAGCCAGGACATGTACCGTCCTCCAGCTTATCGGCAGGAGAGCAGCCGGCGAGCGCAAGAGGGGTAGAGACGGCACCAGTGACAAGTCCGATACCCTCACTGTAGGTGAGACCAATGAGTGTCAAGAAGAGACCGATACCTGCACCGGTCGCAAGCTTGATTGACCTTGGGATAGCACGGGCAAGCCATTGTCGAAGACCGAGGATGGTAAGACCAAAGAAGATGAGACCCTCAACGAAGATGGCCGTCATGGCAACCTCGTAAGGAACTGATCCGGAGCCATGGAAACCGACAACCTAAGTGACTAGGTGTTGGTGAGAGTAGAAAATAAAGGGGACAGTACTTACATCGTATGCGAGGTAGGCGTTCAAACCCATTCCGCAGCTAATTCCGACAGGCCTAGTCACGTAGTTAGCCATCAATGGTCCGGCGCATCGCATTGCCAGAGGGGACTAACATGTTGGCGAGAGCACCGAGGAAGAAAGTCGACAGGGCCGAGATGGCGGCAGTAGCAGTCACCAGATCACGCTTGACCTCATTCTTGCAGAGGAGGTACTCTGAATTCGCAGCGCAGATGGGGTCATCGGCAGTCGAGTCGCAGATGCAAGTACCTCCGCTATCGGCGACGATGCTCGAGTTGACAGCCAAGATGTAAGCCATCGCGAAGAAAGAAATGATACCGGCTCGGATCTCGGTGAGGAAGCGGGAGCCATGTCGCTCGCGTGGCTGTGTGTATGTCTCAGTCAGTGTCGTTCCCGTGTGATGGTTCTTGGTCAACTCACATGGCCAGAACCTTCAAGTTGGAACCAGTAGCCCACGCGACTGTTGGCCACGCCATCGTTGACTCGGGATATCCAAGCCATGATTTGGATGATTCGCGGTAGTAATTGGCCTTGGAAAAGGAAAACAAAAAAGAAAAGGAAAAGAAGAACGACGCAAAGGCAAAAAAAAGAAGGGAGAGACCGCCGTGGTTTACGTTGCTGACATTAAGCACATGCAATCAGACTGGCTTATAAAAGAGGGATAAAGGCCAAGAAAGATAACAAAGACGAGGGGGGGCGATAGCGAGTCGCAAATCTCAGGCAGGGAGGTTGCAGAAAAGTTCTTTACCTACCTATACAGGCTACACACAGATTACCCCGGACCCAACACGCATAAGATGGATTCACGGAACGTCTGAGCCTGCCGGACTTTGGGAACCATTGGGGAGTGCTTCGCCGTCTTGGCCTTTCTTGGTAAATTGCTCCGTTGACGGGCCTGGGTGGGCAATGCATGGGATGGGGGTCTTGGCCTTGTCCCATAATCGCGTCTGCTAAGATACCTAGCGTGAGGCGAAAAGAGACCGCGTATCGAACCAATAATAGTATGGACGTGCCCCGACAAGGTTTCGGAGCGCTTTGACAGTGAAGAACGATCCTTCGTTGGATCAAAGCCCCGAAGTTCTAGACGAGCCTGGTTTATCCCTGACTCCATGGCTCGTCCCTGGCTTATCCCTGGCTTCCGTTGGCTTATCCTTGGCTTCCGTTAGCTGTCATGAACTATACCCCTCCATCAAAAGGTCGCATTTGTCCGCCGGTTCCGCGATGATCCAGGGTCCTTTAAGGCACGGAACATCTGGCCGAGAAGCTGGAAATTACCCACCCACCATTAGACCCCCCTTGTTAGATGCAGCCTGTGCTCCTTAAGGTTAAATGTACCCACTGAAATGGATCGCTTGCAGAAAAATTTCGTCTTATCCGGGTTCGAAGGAAGGGTGGGATGCCACCCCAGCGGTTTCGCTTCCAAGACAAGTGGCGCAAGCCACAACGCGTGGACGAGACGCCAACGGTCAGGAACTGTCCGAATGTGATAAAGTCGGTTGGTAGGAAGTGCGCTGATTAATTACATTACATTACATGCATGATGACCATGTCCTCTCTTGCGTCTGTCACTGTGATTGATGTTTCGAAAAAAAAAGTTGCGAAACCGACGCTTCACAAGCGCAGCAGCAGCATTCGTTCAAATCTCCTCCGGCTTGTCCGTCCACCTTGCGAGGTGTTTTGCCATGTTAGATTCTATCATCGAGTAGCCCAGCTGGCATTTCTTTTACTCTCAGTCTCGCATTAACAACAATGTCGGCTACAACGGATCACGTTTTACTACGCCCATTTAACGATGTAACAAAATGGGCCAAATGTGCGATATCGCAAGCGGATGGGTCCTTCGGAGGCGACGACTACCAACAAATTCCCCTCAATCGATCATCGCAGTCTCTACTGAGAGAAGGAGAGCGTGCTTTACGACGCTTGACACCTTTACTTGATAAGCCATCACCTCAATTGAGCGATTTCCTTCGAGATCTCGCATTGCGCAACAGTAAGAGGCAACAAAAATTTTCTCAACTTTTTTTCAATCTGACAGTGGAAAAGATGATGTCGTTAGTCAAGTTCGGTCAATCGATATTTTACTCTACGACTTTGAGGACTTTATTGAACCTCAGACATTTGACAAGGCCAAGTTTGATGAGCTACAAGCCGCGACAAAAGAGCTGGCCATTACTCTGGTAGAACGAATTACAAGGTTCACAACCAAATCGGCTCTTGATTTACCATCGCCACCGTCACAGTTTCCACCTCTTCCTCCACTTCCTCCTCTCCCCGATATTCCCAGGCCGGGCTCTCAACTATCATCACGTCCATCAACAAGCCTTTCAACTTCTGGTCCTGGCTTTGGTCGGACCCAGAGAAGACCCTCCCTTACTCGCGGAGGAGAGCAGCGTGATGAATATCGTGTTCCTCCTCCGCGACCACCTAGGCCCGCTGGCTATTTCGCATCACCATCTCCAATCTCACCAAGCTCATTATCATCGCCCAATTCGTTGCCTTTTTCGAATCAACCAACCGTTCCCGAGAGGGAAAAGGCAACTTATGACTACGTCCAGGCTCATCAACGTCAAATGAGTAATTCAGAATCAATTGCCATCGGCCTGCAAGGATTGGACATTCGGGCCATGACTCCTCCGAGCTCCGTCGCACTATCTCCGAGATCAACCAGCTACCAGAGTTCAGTGAACCCGAGCGCCAGAGGTTCCAGCGGTTACGGCTACGAAGATACTCCGCCGCCATCCGTGACTGCTGACCTCGCTTCTGAACAGGACTGGGCATCTGCCGCCAGTGACCATCAGCCATCCGCTATCCCGCGCAACTTGGGCTCGCTACCACCCCATCTTGAGGGACGTGCAACAAGGTTTGGAGAATACCAGGATTCGAAACAATATGCATACGCAACTGAAGTTTCAGCGGAGCATCATCGATCGTCAATCGTGACTCAGGGATCTGGACCCTCAATTCGATCAGATGGAAGCGGTGGGTCAGGTGTGAGAGCTGCGTCGATCGCTTCAGGCGTGACAAACAAGACAGACTCGATGTCAGTAAAGGGCCTGCAATCTCCACGAATTCTCCCCTGTGACATTGGACCCGATAGTTCCATTTCCATGTTGGGGGGATTCTGCAAAGGAGCTCGAGCCTTTGCTGCCGGAGGTCCCGGACAAGCTATTAGAAAGGTCGGTGGTGCTTCAGACAGCACAGCGAGAGCCGGAGAGCAATATTCTCCTGAAATGCTCTTTGGATCAATGTTGGCGACTTCAACCGAAGCGTATGCGGAACCAACAGCACAATGCGTCAGTTGCGAGTACAAGACTCCTTACTCGCATTTGCTTCAGGACATGGATCAAGATCGTAAGTTTTACACCACCCAAGTCGGACATGAGATTGAATTCTAACACACATCCTCAGCATTGGCCAGTCAACAATCGAGGGGAATCGTTTACCGATCTCGTTTCCTCTACAAATCTCACATTGCAGTTCGAAACATCAATTCCATCTACTTTGGCTGTCTCTTCTGCGATAAAGCCAAGTCTACGATGCGGGAGGGCGACGCGACTGTTTTCCAAACAGTTGATCTTCTCCTCCGTCACATCTCTCGACACCCCCGGCCATTACCCCACATCCCGGGCGTCGTCGTCGCTTACGAGGAGACCGAGATAAACACCAGAGGACGCCAAGACTACGATTTATTCTTTCCCAATTCCGCCCCTCCAACTCCTTATGTTGGGTTTCCAGCCGCTGAAGCGGATAGAATCGCATGTCTACCCGTTGCGAGGGCGAACAAAGATCACATCCGCCGACGTAACGAGAAGCCACAGGCGAGACCAGATTCCGTGTCAGAAGTTTTACAGTTTATGGCAGGGGCGAGGATCGTGGGTGTCGAGTTCCCGGAGAAGTGGGGTGGGAAGTGGTGTCAGGGATGGCATGATGGGGCTTTTGGGACGTTTCCAAGCAAGATTATTGACTTGGAGCTCCCACAGCATGTGAACCCCGCATCTTTGCCACGATCTCCAAGAACAGGGGTGGCTAAATGGAAGTTTGGGGCAAAGTCAAGACGGGCCGGTTGGTTAACGTTTGGAAAAGGCGATACCATCTACAACCTTGCATGTAAGTTTTCCTCGTCTGGCAATCTACTCCAAAGTACATTATCACTAACAGTTCTCAGGGGAGGATCCGCATGCGTGGTTCTGGAGTGGCTCGGATGCCAACGGAGAGTATGGAATTTTCCCCAAGTCTCACATCTCGATAGAGTCCGTACAGGATGGATCTCTAGGAGATGCGCGTCAAAAACATGTTGTCAAGGAGAAGTCTCGGTTTAGGGGTCTTTTTGGTAAGTAAACCGAGATAGACCATGAGTGATTTTTTATGATTCTGGAGGACCCATGTTGTTATTGAATGATGGAACCATGTTTTTTCTTTTCTTTTTCACTAGGTAGATTACGGATAAGGGTAGGCCATTATGGCTTAAAGACAGGTTATTGGGAAGGATTTCAAAAGTAGTGTAGATAAATTATGTATTATCAACCTTGGAAGTAGATTTAGCAAAAACCATTAACCCCGTCTCGCTTGAATCATTCATCTCCCAGATTCCGGTGTTTCCGGATCTACCCCAGAGCTACCCCGGAATCATGAGAAGGAAGACAATGCCTGAGTTGAATGGCGTAGGTCGCTTAGGCCTTGGCACATACGCAATAATCAGGGGAGATAAAAAGAAAACAGGCCATGATCGGCCCGAGTAAGTTCCCAGACTAAGACCAAGGGAGGTTGTATTAAGCTCCGGATGCTACATATCAGGACACTAACGCGGGGATTTGAACCAGGGGATAAAGTTAGTTTTACCGAAGTTCTCGGTGACACCACATCCATGGCCCCGATGGACTGGTTGTTGCGTTCAGGGAGGCACATCAAGGTATTGGACCATTGTAGTCAGTTCGTCGGTCCGACGGTTTGTCCAAAGATCACAGCATTAGAGGCACACTTTGAAGGAGAAGATGAGTTGTCGTCTGAGGCCAAGGCAGCATAAACAAGCAGGTCAAACTATTCACACCGGGCCGATTGAATTGCTCCCGTTCAGCCATCCGAAGCGATACTCCCCAAGCCCTGCCATCTCTCCCCTCATCTACTCTTTATGTGCTTGAAAACGAAGTTCCGTTATACTTCCCTCTCTCATCCCGTGTGGTCAAAAAGCTCTCCGGCGGACCCAAGTACGATTGTCTCACACCTCCAAGATCAACCACAATCTTCTGGATAACAATATTAGGAAGCAGCGCCCAGATACGAAGAGTGTATGCCCCCTCTTTAGTAACATCAAAGGAAGTCGTTGTGTAGTTCCCATGCAGTCCCCAAACGGCATTTGCCACAGCATAACCCCATCCATCAGGCATGCTCCCACCAATGTTCGGTCCGATGGGTTGCACGACCGTAGGCTCGGGCTGCTTCTCGCCAGAAGGCCAGAGAACTATGGCATACTCGAGAGGATTGTTGTCCCCGAGGTAATTGGCTGCCGGAGACATGAAAATCGTCACATTGGTCTGAGAATGGTTGCTGAAGAGGTACATCTCATACGTCAGGGCAGGACCTTGACCGATCTCAAGTTTTTCCGTGTCGAGAGGGAAAAGACCCACGCCAGCAGATGTACGGCCATAGTTCTCCAGGGTGTGGTACTTGAGAGATTCGTCACTATCGTCTCCGTAGAAAATGTCTTGATAGTTTTTGGCTTCAATGGAAACGTGCTCGTCTGACTCGATGAAGCCTCCTGAAAAGTCGTCGGGAACTTCACGGTTGATGACCGTTGCGATGACGCGTGGTTGTTGACCAGCATATTTCTCGAAGCCACGGCAGGTACTAGTGAAATTGATGGATACCTCGGTGGTACTTGGGGCACTCGGGACCTTGTCCCAGTCAACTGTGACGTAGATACGAGTATCAGTGCCATTGTCACCACCAACGGTTCCACTGGACTCCGATAGTTTGGCAAATGGCTCCCGTGTAGAAGCAAACCAGTTGCAAGGTTTATTTCCACGGTGGAACACGTCGATGTAGCGGAATTGAGCACCAAAAGGCTCCAAGGGTGGAAGTGGTAGAACGTTGGTCGATAGGGGATGCCATCTGCTGTCACCCTGGATCGTGGCATTGGATCCTTCAACCCCAACACCGTACTGCCCACCGAGGGACGGAAATACATCTTGAACAAATCGTAGATCCGGAAGGGTGTTTCTCATGGGCTGTTGCCAGTAGCCATCGTATCCAAGGTGAGTTTCTGCGACAAGTTAATTCATCTTCTATGAATACCTAAGTGATGAAAAACTTACGGTCGAGCATGTGTGCCCATTTCCCATCAAGCACTTCATCCCATCTGTGGGTGAGATTTGAATCATCATACATGAGACTCACACTCTCCCAGATGACATCATTAGCAGAGTTGCGTTTCTGCCCTGCGTAAAGCTGATTCTTTGCTCCATTGATCTGAATCTTGTGGACAATTTCGCCTCCAAGAACAGGATGAAGCAACATCTCAAAGAAGGCAGCCTTATACTCTGCACCTAGTGCATCATAGATAGCTTGTGTGTCCTTCTTGAGTGTAGCCCACTGCTCCAGAACAGATTCAGCCTCAAGGTAATTGATGACTGAATAGACGTGTGGCTCGACAAGTTCAAACTTCCGGCGAGCAGCATACATTCCGTATCGAGTCACAACATCCGTAATGTCCTCAGAATGTTCTTCACCAAACTCTCTCCCAGCCCAAGCACGAACCCACTCGGTCGTTCCATCGACGCCCCAGCGTTCAGCATCGTAGGCAAGATCAAGAAAATGACTGATGGGAATTTCCTTTGGCTTGAGATCGCCAACGTTAACAATCCATATGCGCCTTGCATTGCGATGGTAAGCAAGAAGCATCTGCTCGGCCGTCTTTTCGAGTTGAATGGTGTTGATCCACTTATAGTTCCTCGGATCTCCGACGTAATCAAAGTGGTAGTAAACTCCAGCACCGCCAGCTCGATCAGTCTCATTCTTGAGAGGAAGACGTCGAATATTTCCCCAGTTATCGTCTGCCCAGAGAAGAGTGATGTCCTCTGGTACGACAAGGCCACGTTCTTGATAGGATTGGACCTCTTTGTACAAACACCAAAGAGAGGGTACATCCGAGACGTTGTCGATGCCCAATCCCTCCTCGATGATAGTGCGTTGGTTATCCACAAGGGTCTCTAACATCTTGACAATGGCTTCAATCCCTAGATTTCCTTCGATGGCGGTGTCACCTGTGCCTCGCATAGCCATGGTGAACAAGCTGTTCCGGGCATACGGCTTAGCCCGCTCAACGCCGAAGCGGAAGTATTCATCGATGGTCTTGTTGTTGGTATTGTACTGCCACTCGCCCTTATAAAAGGTTCGAAACTCATTCTGAGCTCGCATCAGTGGCTCCGTGTGTGAACCGCCGAGGACAATTTCGTAGGCGTCAAAGGTTGGCTGGTTCAAAGGATCGTCGACGTACACCATACTTCCCCAAAGAGTTGGCCAGATGTAGTTTGCGCGAAGTCTGAGTAGGAGCTCCGAGACAAGAGCGTAGAATTGGTGATTGTACGGAGCGGCATTATTCCAAGTCGCCTCCCATCGTGAGCTATCATGACTGTCAGTATAGAACATGGCTGATGTGGTGTTTTCACTCACCCAACCCAGCTGGACAATCCTGGTTGTTCATCGTTCAAAAAGATGCCGCGGTACTTGACTGAAGGTGAGCCCTGGACTTTTGGCCCTGGCAGAGCGTAGATGTTGTCTCGTCGACGGACTGGGACATCAGCCCACCAGTACCATGGACTGACGCCAATTTGTTCGCTAATGTCGTATATGCCGTAGATAGTGCCTCTTGGGTCACTGCCAGCGACAACAAGTGCTCGCGCTGTGCCGTTGATAGGATCCTCAATCACTTGACTGACAAACGATTCCCATTTTCCTTTGATCTTGCTGACATCGACTTTCCCGTCCTCGATGAGTTTGTCTATGACCTCTGAGTGACCGATGGTTCCGACGATAATGACTGTGTTAGTAGGATCAGGATTATGATACTTTGGGCCTGAGAATGATTCCTCCTCAAGGGTCCGATACTATTCATGCTGTTAGCTGGTCAATCACAACCGGTTCGTTGGGACTCACGTGGGTGCTGTTTTTGACATCCACTGGCTCGAACGTGTACTTTGCCGGAGAAGAGTCGGTGTCGCCATTGCTAAGAGTGAAATTGGTTCCAGTGACGCGACCAAAGTCCACGGCTAGATCACCTGCGGCTCGAATGACACCCCAGTAATCATCTTCTGATACCCTAATTTGGCCTGTCGTGATTCCTCCTCCAAAGATCTGAAAGGAATCATCTGAATTGTTGAAGGATATGATTGGTTCTTGTCCCAGCGCAACGACATTGGGTATCAAGCCGACAAGGCTGATCAGCCATGGTAGGAATATCTTCATGACGAAGGTGTAAGAAGGCTAGCAGCCCAATGTTGCGATGATTTAGAGATCCAGAGCCCTGGCCCTCTTTTGGACCCATCGACTGTATTTGTAGTGGAACTTGGTCGCATATCAACCGTACTATAGCAATGGCATGAGATGACAAAAAGTCCATTTAAGCCTGATCACAAGGACGCAAGCCAAGATCAAAATTGCCGTTGCGATGGGGTATTCAACCCCTCTCGTCATGTTCGCATTTAACCATAGTTGAGACCCCTGACATTGATACTACTCTGGTCACAATATCATTGGCCGATCACGATTCTGGCCTGTTGATCATCATGTTGGAAATGGCAACCTTTTAGCTCTCGGGACGATCGACGTGAATGCCGACGGGTGTTTGGATAAATAGCTTCCGTGTGGAGTCATTTTGGTGGCAGAAGACTCGAAACCGGGGTAGAGGAGCAGTCGGAGTGGAATGACGGAAAGGTTAACAAAAGAGATCGACCATCAGCTTCACTCATCACTTCGTCGTGTTTGGCCAGAGTGGTAATCGCAAGTGCCTAGGTATGTTGCTATGGGAAGGAGTTATGGTTATTTCCGCGTCATTCAAATTCAGTAGGTTTGTCATAAAGTCGGAGGATGCTAATGACTAGATAGAATATCCAATATAACTCGGAGATGAGCTTCAAGTGGCCCCAGATTGAGGGCATTGACGTAATGCGGGGATGGTTGCATCTAGTGGGCAGATGTTTCAATTTAGCCGCCAAGGGTCACGTTCAGGCCACCCGCCAGCCGAGGCTGTGTTCTGGACAAGACCTTTCGTCCTGTAAAGCAACAGATACCAAGATTGGCTAGGTAAGGTCGTTGAGGCCCAAAGCAATCTGAGAGACCGTAATGAGGGGCCACGGAAACGTATCAAGGGCAACAGGATGTCAAACTTGGAGAATGTTGACTTTGTTCCTAATCCGGTTAAGCTTCGCGGACTGGGTTTTCCGAAAGTCATGTGACAGTCACCAACCAGACCCAACCATATCGTTACACTCGACCACTCGTAAACCTCCACACTTCAACAAATTATCTCAACACATAAACCATCACACCACCAAGATACAACATCAAACATCGATATCAGCCAACATGTCAGCCCCTCTAGGTCTCGCAATCATAGGCACAAACTGGATCACAAATTCTTTTGTGCAGTCATCCCATGAGAGCAAGAAGTTCCAGCTCAAGGCAGTGTACTCGCGAAGCCTGGATACCGCAAAGAAATTCGCCTCGGAAACTCCCTCTATCAAGGATGTTGCCGCCATCAAAATGTACGACAACTTGGATACGATGCTTTCTGATGCGGATGTCGATGTTGTGTATATCGCCTCTCCAAACTCGCTCCATTATGAGCAAGGTTTAAAGGCACTCGGGGCTGGGAAGCATGTCATCATGGAGAAGCCCTTTGCTTCCAATGTCAAAGAGCTCGAGGCACTTTACCAACTTGCCGACTCCAAGGGGTTGTTCCTTCTCGAGGCCTACCGACACATCCAAGAACCCAATTTCCAGAAGCTGCAAAGCCTACTCAACGATGAAAAGACCCGAACCGAGAAGTTTGGGCCAGTGTATGGTGCCAGTGTCAACATGGCCGTATACTCATCACGCTACGCCAAGGTGTTGGAAGGCGAGGAGCCAAACGTTCTTTCACTCAAGTTTAGTGGAGGTTGCCTGTGGGACATGGGCTGCTACGTCGTCATGTTCACTCTAGCTCTCTTCGGAAAGCCTACAAACCAGACATACTACCCCGCCATCATTCGTACAGGTGTTGACGGAGGAGGTCACATCATCTTACAATATTCATCTCAGTCTTCGCAGCACGAACGCGACTTCACGGTGCACGCTCACACCAGCAAGGTGTACACGTCGACTGCCCCTACAGAGATTTATTGCGAAAAGGGTACCATCAGGGTCAACGGTGGAACTGGCGTGACTGATATCAACACTGTGGAGTTTGTTCCCCGCGGGTCAAAGGAGGCCGAACAGCTCGGTGACACGAACCCCGAGTTTACTGGGTTCCTGAACTTGACATGGGAGGCCAAGGAGCTTGGACGGATTATTCAAGAAGGAGATAAGGAGGCCGAGAGTCATCTGAGGAAGCTGACCGTCGACGTTCTTACGGCCATGGAAGATATGAGGAGGGCCAACGGCATTGTATTTGAGTCTGAAAAGTAGAGAATAGCCAATTCAAAGGGTGGATGCCTAGCTTTACGTTACTGGCCACTCATCTTCAGAGTGCTATTTGAATTGTGACTACCTTTGGCATCGATACTCTTGAGCTTAGTCGCGCCATTAAATCGGGTCACAAGAGCTAAGTCTTCCCCGCCGCACGGTGTGCCCATCAGTCTTGGTGCGTGTATTCCTGTATGGGCTCAGGATACGCTCATCTTTCTCCAGATCCTAATATAACTGCTGATTTGAAAAGCGAGATATGCTCTCGCAGTCTACTGTGCACCAGCCTAGGCAAACGGATCCGAGATTTCCGTCTGAAAGATCGAGGAGACGCTGTTATCTACAGTTACAAGGGTAAAGGGATACGAGGGAGGGCGAAAGGCTTCGGAAACATCTTTGATGAGAGACCAAGAGCGAGCTGAGAGGGTCGATAGCACGAAGGTGTTTCATTCCGATGCAACTGCTTCAACTGTCCTTTTTGTGATTGTGGCAGATGACCGACATTAGAAAAGATGTTATTGAAAGAAAGAATAAAACTAAAAAAGAAAAAGAAAACAAGAAATAAAAAGCGGTTTTCGCCTTCAAAGAATAGAAATAGTAACACACTCTCCTAAGTGTCGTCGAAATGTAAATAATCTCTCGTTGGGAATCTGGAAAGACATGTAAGAATGCACCCCAAGCACATCGTTCCCTCTGGCCCTCTCATCCACTTCATCGCCGTAATAGCTATCATTTAGAAGACCGACACGGAGGTAGAACCCAGTGTCTCCTTGCTTCTTCAGCACAATCCCACGTACTTCCGCGAAGTATCCCCTATCACAGCCGCTCACTGCTAGTCTCACTGGCAGGACCCATAGGTCCATCTCCTCCAGATTTTCGTTAAGTAGAGCGTCAACGATGAATTCGCTATGGCGTCCTATCCGAATATCACCACCGATTTTATACTTGATGTAATAACCCTGTCGAGATAGGAATTTGAACGGATGGAGCCAACCACGAACAGTAAGAACTCCATTGCTTACTTGGGCAGTTTTGCCCTCGCCCTGTGCCACAATATCCACGTTGGTGATCTCAATGAGGTCTTCCAAGAGGAGTATGTCATGATATTCCCGCGAGGGGTAGGACACAGGGTCATCAATCGAGGCCCAGGACCATGACGGCGCGCGGTAAGCAGCAGGCCGAGCTCCCCTTGCCTTTTGGGTTTCGTCGGAATTACCGATATGTCGTTCCCAACAGAGCAGTCTAGGCAGCGCCGACCGCCACAGTCCAGCGACATATTGGTCCCCAGTGACGTTGCGAAACAAGTTGGCAACTCCCGAGAGGGCGATTAGCTTGTCCTGGGGTTTGGTGAGGTCGCAGGCTGAGTACTGCATCACCAGAAGCTCCCACTTCCGTGTCTGGTTCCTTTGGTCTCTCAATGTTGTGATGTCGCTGCTTGGGCCTAGTTCCAGGTCATCCAAGTCCGGGCCGTACCTGACCGCGTATCCCTGTTCCGAGGAGGATGCACCAAACGGCCAGCTTTCGCAGGCAAATAATTCGGAGCACCGCCAGTACATTTGCATCTTACTAAATTGCAAGATACGTGGGGCTAGTAGCCGCTCTTGGAAGACCCAGCCGCGTCGTGTTAGGGGTGCAGATGTGAAGTCGCTTTTAAATTCCGTTTCGTTCCAGATAAGATACTGCTGAGGAGGGCAATCGTTCCATTCTGCCTGGGTGATAAAAGACTCGACTAAGTGCGAGTCACGAGCGTGGAAAAGGCCAGATTCAGGACCATTGGAATGTCCGGCAACAATATTAATGGCAGCGCCTCCATAGATATGTTGCATTCTCGGTGCCTCCTCTAACCAGTCATTGTGGCAGTCCTGCTTGATGCATAGCGAGTCGATCCAAAGATACTGGATATCTAGACGATGGGCTATAGAGACAGCGTCCCTGAAGGTGGCCGGTAGTTTCATTATTGGCATTCCTGCCTCAAGGTCCTGTTTTGTATCGTCGTTAAGCTGAAGAAAAGGTGCCGAGCCCCAGCGGTGGCTCAGAGTAACATATCCGTTTTTGAGTGATTCCAAACGTCCAGGGCCCATTGTTCTAAGACAGAACTCTTTGCTCCCTGTTGCCCCAACATCGATGAGCCGCGTTGGAAGCCGCAACTCCCCGGCGGCGCGACCAAAGCTGCGGCGCGAACAATGCTGATGGCGACTTAAACAGCCGTGGTACCACTCATTCATGAGCCGGGCTGCGTCCTCGGAGCCATGGTGGGGTGAGATCTTTGGGCAAAGATGCCTCGGGTCCATGTCTGGCCCTATCAGTTATATGCTGAGAAAAACCATATCAGGAACGTAATATGGCAGACCTGAGTTGAGAGGCACCATGCTAAAGACGGGCCCCCTGTGGCGTGGTTGATCCAACAAGAATTCAATGCGCTCGGGGGACGTATAATCGCAGAAAATCCGGCTCGTCTTAAACCTCTGAGAGTCTTGCGGAACGCCTGGCCCCATCACTAGATGTCTCATTATTTGACTGCAAAAAACGCATCGGGCTTTGACCCCGGCCTGGAGCTGTTCGAGTGACTCGAGATGAGTAACTACCCAGGTGACTAAATTGTGACGAGTTTGCCTCTTCTTCTCGCCCCGAAAGATATTACCCATACAGGATTCGCAAAGCTTAGAAGTCATTTTGGGACTTAGGTAGGTAGGTGATTAAAGAGGGATAGTGTACTCTTCGTCGGCCTAGGATGCGTAGTAATATTAAAAGAAGAAAAGGTTTTTTGCCTAACCCCTTCTTTTCATAAATATCAGGAAAGATATCGATAGGTCTATAAGAATTATGCACTTAATAATAACAACAATAACATCAGTAGTGGTGCCTTCAGGGGTAGTGTCAGCCATTTGCATATTGTAGTCATCTATTTTGAGGCCGGTTTCTGGCCTCACACCTGTGGCTGACTGGCCACTTTTATTGGCCAGCCCTCTGTGTTGGCATGGATATTTCCCGTCGCCCGAGCATGATGTGTGCCAGTTGATACAACCCCTCATCTCGGATGTCAATTCTGGGCGAATTTACGATTGTTTCATGAAACAAGGGCGTTTATGTTACTCTAAACTACGATTACTCATGAAACGGGTGGCTGTCCGCCGTAAGAGGAATCGAAGAATGCAAAAGGCAGAGGAGGGTCAAGCGCCGCCTCGTTCGCACCCAATGCGTTTAAATCGTCCTGTTCCGTGAGATTTCAACCGCCTCAGGTCCTTCAGGCTAGGGCGGGACCAAAGATTCTGGCGAGGTCGACGAAGGCATAGTACTGCAGATGCATATAGATATGTCAAGTGAGAGGGACCGGGTGACAATTTAGTTCACATCGACTCTCTTAGTTAGAAGCAGATTCATCTCGGGAGTGTGACACCGCATCGTGTTTTGCGGTCATATTACCTAACAGCAAGCGGTAATCGCAACATATTCCACCATCTCTCATCGTTTCTCCCCAAACCAAAGTGACGATTTCAGGTTGGTTCCGGTATTTCCATTGTGATATCTCCAGCCTATCGACCGGTACTGACGAAGCAGGCTATGCGCCGGCACAACCAGCAATACGGGCAATCACGTACCACCAACTGAATTGAGACAACAAAAGAGAAGCGGGGGGACTACGTCTGGGGGTGGGTTATGCATACCTATTGGCTCAAGGCAAGGCGAGGTTACACAAGTTGCATCCCTACTCTCCCCTATCCAATAGGCAAGGTACAGGATGCATATGGTGTCTCACACCGGTGGACAAAACTTATGGCTGAGTCCTGCATTAAGCAGGTATTTATCTAGAGATAGGCTGTTTTCCCTCACCTGAGGGATAAAAGCCTCGCGGCACCGTCATCAGCCCACTTTACACAATGGCCTGCCAGTCAGCCATTCCTGATGATGTATAGTTTTAGTTATAATTTAGCTAAATGCTTTACAACTATTAATTGACTTATCATTATATTAGTAACAGCTTCGAGGCAGCTAACCATCGGTATTCTTACTATTATGGAAGATATAAGGGGGGGCAACGGCATTATATTTGACTCTAACACGTAGAGAATGGCCACTTCAAAGGCTCGATACTACAATCCCAATATCAACACCTCTCTAGAAACAAATCTCATTGATTCTAATGGAGCTATGGTCCTACTAATGGCGAGTGCGTTGATGCGCGATTCTGCTCCATGCAAACTTGGTCAACTTGTCTAATCTATGAACATCTTAATATCTGCTCACTCGTATCAATTAAAGCTTAGAGACAGGGCGTTTACCTCTTTTCAAGTTAAGCAGGCCCGCCTCTTCTGCCACCACTCGTGGAATTTCGTCTTCTAAGCCCTCCCTTTGCGGTGTCCAGCCAAGGACTTTCTCTGCCCTGTATCCTCGAGCACGCGCGTTGGTTCCGAATAAGACACTTCCGTGAGGAAGCAGTGTATCTGCTTCTGCTCCACTGACTTGTTCAACTTCTTTGCTGGGAAGAAGCTTTAGGGCGTAAGCTGCGGCTGTGATCCGTCGAGAGATCTCCCCGAAGGACTAGAAGTATCGCTGTTAGCACCTCGCTTGCAAGATACGTATGGATGGCACATAGACTTACTAGCTCTCCAACTCCCGTAAAGTACAGGCCGTTTGGTCCCCAGGTATTACCATCATCAACCCCCGCAACCGCCCTCTCCACCAAACGAATGATCAGTTGGCTCAAGTCCTGAATGTGGACGTTGCCCCAACGGCTCAACCCTTCACCAACCTGCAAGCCCTTTCCACGCTGCAGCGTCAATTTCGCCAACTCGGGGATCTGGATGCTTCTCTGGTTGACAGGACCACGTCCCTGGCCATAAATTATGGGAGGTATAACAACGGCTGTCTTGACGTGTGGCGTATCCGACGAAACAGAGAGCATGTAGTTATCCACGGCGCGGCTTGGGTGTTGTCTGATCAAAGATTGGATTGATTCAATGCCCGATAGATCATTGTAAACATTATCGCCGGCGGATCCAGATGCTCGCGATGGGTTTGCAAGCTCGGGAATTGCTAACACGCTTGCTCCTGAGATTTGAATCCAGTACTGAGACTTCTCACCACTGGCCTTGTCGGAAAGGGCATTGTGGATCGTCTCCACACTTTTCAGATGGCTCGTGGCGGCAAGATCTATGAGGACGGCTTAGCAAAGCTGCATCAACGGATGGAACTGTGTACTTACGGACAACAACATCGGCGCCAACTGCTTCACGGGCAATGAGTTCAGTGTCGTCAAGGCCACCATTGACGATTTGCACTTGACCGAATGACCTCTTAATGGCCTCACCCTTGGTGGCGTCTCGTACTAGTGCCCTGATACGGTAATGTGGATGTGACTTTGAGAGAAGGTGAAGAAGATCGCCGCCAATGTAGCCAGAAGCCCCAGTGCTGAAGACAGTAGAATGTTAGTAACTGAGGTCATATTGGATGAGGATGCACTGACAGAAAGATTTTAGTCATTTTGAAGTCCTTTGGCGAATAATAGATGCTGTTTGACTGCTTTGTTTCTTAATGACAGACGCTGAGGTTGAATTATAAGTAAATCTCCAGAGTGTCGGTGGCTGTTAACTAATGACCGACAGTAGCCGGCTTAGAAATTCGCATCAAACCTCCACAAAGTAGCGGCTCCAGAGTTTTGGTAAATTGACTCAAGTAGGTCCGAATTTGGGTTTATCGGCTAACTTAGCTATGCCGAGAGCACCCCGCGGAACTCCGTCTGTGTTTGAATTGGTCTCGCCTTAAACTACGCATTTATAATCAGCTTGAGGATTAGGGAATGTGGGTCAACTGCATTCCAGATACGGGACGTCACCGTATCTACGGGGAGACTCTTTTCACAGGGGAAAATTTTGGACAGGGCGCCGAGGACTTGCTTGATGCACTAGGACGAAAAGCCTGACGCCAATCACCCACCGAATTAGTTGAATGGGAATCATTGATTGCGGAAGTTTGGACGAATACACCAGCAACTTCTCAACTCTTCATAATCCCGAAATTCCTTATAGATGTTGAAGTAGAGAAGAACACTTAGGTACTCAGACCTTCAGGTAAAGTTCCCTCAAACTTAAAAGCAGTAGCAAGGCGTAGTGTTAAGAATAATCTACGATGAAGAGGAGAGATAGAGAGATTTCCATAAAACATAGTGAACTATCCTAAAACTAAATGACTAAATTACAGCACGTTCCATCAGAGGCTTGCCCTTCGCAATGCGAGCATAGGACAACGCCGACAAGTCAAGCGTACGGAAACCACCGTAGGTAATAAGCTCAGCGATACCCCGACCACAAGCTGGAGCCTGTTGACTCCCATGACCCGAGAACCCGACGCAGAACATTAGATTCTCAATCTCAGAATGCGGTCCAATGATAGCGTTGTGGTCAAATGTGTTGAACTCGTAGTGGCCCATCCAGGAATGAGTCACCTTGGCAGTCGAGAACTGAGGAACGCGTCTCTGAAGAACAGGAAGCATCTTGTTGTTCCAGATATCTTCGGCGTAGTCAAAGTCGTCGACGTCGACGGCTACATCGGGGCCGATGGGTGGGCAGCCGATGAGGTAGTCTTTCTCTCGGTACGACCGCATGTGGACTCCACTGGGGTCGATGGTAAGAGGCAAATCTTGCGGAAGAGGTTCATTAACCGAGAAGATGTACGTGTATCGGCGACGAGCCTCAATGGGTAGGTCGATACCGGCCAGACGTGAGACGTGTGCAGCCCGAGTCCCAGCTGCATTGACAACAGCGCCAACTGTGATGACCTCGCCGGTCTTCAAAGTGATGGACTGAACTCGGTTTCCCTTCAGGCCAATCCCAGTAACCTCGTTGTGAATGTAGTCAACACCATGTTGCTGTGCCTTCTTGCGTAGACCCCTAACCATACCGAGAGCGTCAAATGCACCCTCGTCGACCGTGTTCAAGCTACCCGCTTTGATATCATCGGTAGCAAAAAACGGATACTTGGCAGCAATCTCTTCAGGAGAAATCATCTGGGTGCCAGCTCCACAAGCGGCCTGAAGCTGCTGATCCTTCTCCAGAATTCCAGCAAAGTCATCGTTATCAGCAAGATAGAGATACCCAAAATTGCGGATCGGAATATCGGGAATGCCATCTCCATCTTCGCAACCAAGGTTTTTGCGGAAATCCTTGACGAACTCAGCTGCATACTGAGCTATCTTGACGTTGATTTCAGTAGCAAATTGCTGGCGCATGCAGTTGTTGCTTGCTTGGGTTGCTGAGTACGAGAGAGACGGGTCACGCTCCACAACGAGAACCTTGCCTTTAAAGTCAGGGTTCGAGGCAAGGAACCAGGCGATCGCTGAGCCACTTGTTGCACCGCCCACGATGGCGACATCGTAGGTGAGAGAGCTGGGCTTTCGGGGGAAGGATGTGATGCCGAGAGTAGTCATTTTGAATAGATGATGTATAGATGGCTCTTGAGATTGGAAAGAAGTTCTTTGTCGTGTTCACAGCGATGAAGACAGAGATAGAGTCGTCTTTAATAGTTCAAGTCTTCCTCATACCAGATGTTTCAACTCTCTCGCTTTGACGCCGCATCTTTCCCAAGTCTGGTGTAAGACCAACCGTGACGACTCTTGCAGAAATCAGTTTGGGAAATCTTCCCCGGTGTCCTTATCGCAAAGATGGCAAAAAGGATATACTCGGTGTAAGAATTCACAATCATATCTGCCTCCAAGATCTTTTCATGCGCCCACGGCATTCATCGGCCTGGGTCATGATTCTTCAAAGTTGTTGTACCCGTCGACTGAGTGACGCCACCCGGAAGGTGGGCGAACTTTCCCGACGGAATTCCGCGGACGGTGCTAGCTGTATTGGGTGTCTTGATTGGTAAGGGAACGACACAATCTCCTTGTCTACGTCTATGGGTAACAGAAATCCATTGAAGTGAAGGGAAATAGCGCCTGGCCAAGGAATATGAGCAATTTGATGGCTTCAAAATTCAAGAGTGTAGATGTCAAATGTCACTATCTAAGGTCCATAGTTACACGTACTCGACAACTCATTTGTCGACGAAACGTACCGAGGTAGATGACCTGACTTGAGTGTTTCACCGACCGAACTTTTTTTTACTCAATGATAGCAAGCATGGTGATTGGTAAAACTCCATTGGCGCCCATGCTGAGTAAGTGAAGTCCTTGGGAGGGGTACAGAGATCCCCTATTTTCCTTCCTTTGCTTTCTCGCATGATTATCGAGTCTCAGTATGGATCTCGCTTCATATGCCCGCAGGCGTAAAGGTAAGAGAACCCATCATCTTCCCCAGCCACAGCTAACTCCAATAGCCTGTGACTTTTGCGTCGCGAGAAAGATCAAGTGCGATGGTCTGAAGCCGATATGTTCCAATTGTAGACAATACGGTGTCGACTGTGAAATGACCGACGTCACCAACACTAGCAGAAAAAGGGCACCCCCGCCACCCGAGAGCAGCAGCTCTGTACCCATTAGGTGAGCGAAACCTGTATCATGAGAGAATGGAGATGCTAACATCCGTGGAAGGGATAGTAACAGTTCAGTTGAGACTCGTCTCGCCAGCATTGAGTCACGGTTAGATCAGATTGTCGCAAGAAATGCCAGCTATAACCAGACTCGCCAAACAACGACAACATCCTCCAACCAGACCAATGTCCATCTCACCTTCCAAAACTTCCCCGAGATCCGCGTATACAAGGCATCTGACATGTGGAACGAAGCATCGACGCTACCATGTCTCGGTATATCACCCCAGCTTCCTTTCGGAGAGATGACGATGAACGTATCCCAGCTCGAGCTTCCGCCACTCGTCGAGATCTTGCCGGCCCTCGACAACTTCTTTAATAACTATAACCGGGTTATCCCGCTATTTGACAGGGCGAGTTTCATGCACATGGTCATCGATTTCTACTCTCCATCTTCGAAACGAACCCGGGTCCCGTGGGCTGCCATCAACATTGTCCTTGCCATCAGTTACCGCGTGATAGACGACTTGTCGATAGACGATCCGAGACTCGCCCAGCATATCTCCAGCGTCCAATCTGTTACAACTGAGTTGATGGCATGGAGCGATGATCTTTTAGGCCTACAGGTGTTGCTCGGCATGGTGATCTTGTTCCAGGGAACCACTAACCCTCAACTCGCCATTGTCCTCATTGGCAGTGCTATCAGACTAGCCCAGAGCATGGGCCTACCCTCGCGAAACATCGACCCTAACCCACCCTCGGATGCATCGCTACATAGACATCGTGTCTTCTGGATTGCATACATTCTCGACAAGGTACGTAACAGCCGTCATAGCTACACGGCGAGGACTAACACCGCGGAACAGGACTTGTGCCTTCGCTCCAAATCTCCCTATACTCAATTCGACGCCGAGACCGACCAAGAACTTCCAGAACAGCACGCACCGGACGGTGCAGGCATCTTGACTTCAGACATCGACAATATTAGGTTCAACTACCTCCGTGCCCGTGCAGAACTTGCGGTGATCCAAGGCAGAATACACAATCTTCTCTACGGCAGGACCAGACATCGATTAAACGAAGAACAAAGAGCTGCCTCATTATCTCGAATTGAGTTAATGCTGGCCAACTGGCGGGATGCAATCCCAACCGAACTCTTACACTCGGAAGGCCTATTCAAGCGATTCTCTCGGATGCCAGTTCAGCTGATGATGAATATGTACAACAGATACCTGGAATGTCTGTATAGGATCCATGGCATATTTGCCTTCGACGAGGCGTGGATCAATAGAGTTCGAGGGTACCTTTCACCAGAAGTCATTAAGCTTGGTGAGGATGGGATAGATGGCAAGGTCGACCACTCAAACATGCCACCACTTCCCGATAAGTGGATAGAAGATGTGCAATACTGCAGACTTGGACTCGAGTTATCTGCCTTCGGCCACGAGACCGAATATTCCGTCTGGTGAGTTCTGAACATCCATAGAGCGTACTAGGTCTAACCGCTTACATTAGGCTCCATGCATGCTGTAATCTCTCGGGCCTCATTATCCTTTTAGTCAACATCATCGAGTTCCCGGATCACCTACTCGTCGTGTCAGACTGGGACTTGATTAATCGTGTCCGTGGCATGTTTGAGAAGATGAACGCCGAAGCTTCTCAGGAACCATTCTTTCTCATCACGGTGGTGCAAGAATTAGATCGCCGAGCGCGAGGGCAGATGCGGCGTGTTGCTCAGTACGCGACTGAATTCCAGGATGAGTTTATTGGCAGCTCTAGTGGATGGATGGATGTAGATATGATGCAATATGGTGATGGAGACGATGATAGCTAGTATCATACTTTCCATAAGGGATCGTCTATACAATACATACTATATACTGCCAGTCTGGGAAGCACATGTGATGAAAGAAAGAAATTAATATATTTGTCGCTTGAAGCCTTTGATAGCGCGCCTCTAGCATATGGCGGAAGGTGAAGCATGATCTGAAAAGAATTGGTCACGTCCGTGAACGTCTAAACCTAAACTCGCTGTATCCTCGTAAGAATCTAGCCCGGATGCAGAAATGTCTAGACTTCGGCCTTTACCTTTCCAACCTCAATAGTCTCGCTAACACGATCAGGGCTTTCAACTCCCAAGACAACAATGTCACCACCTTCGAAGGGTGTCTCCTCACCAAGGCCTCTAACGGGAAAGAGAATGTTGAGACCCCAGAACAGCCCAAAACTCCAGAAAACACCAACCAAGAATGTGAGGTTATACAGACGAATCCAGCTCTGGTATTGTGCTCCATCATATGCGTTGACGGTTCCCACCAATCCAGCTATTTGTCTTGTTAGTGTCTTATTGATGCAATGCAGTGTGGCAAGCGGAACTTACGGATGAAGGGCCACATGGCCATGATGAAAACCACTGGGGCACGCCAGTTTAATCCTGCCTGATACCAGTAGATGGATGAGGCATCTCCGATGTAGAGATCATTCAGCTTGAGCTTCTGGCGCCGAACAACCAGGTAATCGGCAAGCATAATACCTGTCGCGGGAGCCATAAAGATACCGAAACCACTGAGAACCTGGAGGAACTTTGTGCCAGTGGTCAAAAGTTGCCAAGGCCTGTCGAGGGTGGTTAGCTTATTATACGTTCACGTGGTCAATTCCCAATGCAGCTTACTGAACAGCGATGCCAATTATGGCCATGATATATCCACCACGTCGAATGTTGATGTACCTGGGCCAGAGACCAGCCATGTCCATTCCACAAGAGACGGAGTTGAGCACAACCGAGATCGAAAGCTGTGAGGCAACAAGACCCAGACTAGCAAAGAAGACGGCAGCCCTAACACCAGAGCTGTTGTTATAGTAGTTCTGAATCTCACCCAGGAGCATGATAGGGCTCCAGACGATATCCCCACCCATAACGTCGCGGGCAGCGCTCGTGACAACAATTCCAATGATTGCCGTCACCGTGATAGTCAGAGGGGACGCAACAAGTTGGGAGAGGATAGGAGCGTTCGGCGTCCTGGCATAACGAGTCCAGTCAGACTGTCCAAGAGTTCCAGCACCCCAAGCGCCGAGAATAGAGGTAATACCGAAGAGAAACGCCCAGCCGACGTTTGGTGCGGTGCCGGGTTGATGGAACATGCTGCCAGAGCCCCCAGCCTGGGACACAGCCCTATAAGTATTGTTAGCAAGACATATAGGCCAACTCAAGTCATTAAAGCTTACCAGATGAGTAGACCAGTGCAAGTACCGCAAAACAGAACGAAGCAGATGACGAATGGGATCTGCAGCTTCTCTGGCTTCACGAGGACGAATGGAACAAAGACAAACATCCAGATAATAAGACCAATAAAGTCCTTGGTCTCCAGATGAGAGCTCTCGGCGAAATAATTCTTCATATTGGCGAAGGCTGTATGAATAACATGTTAGCTGACATCCTTATTTCCTGGCACCTAAGGAAGTAACTCGCCTGGGATGATGGCACCGATCAAGACTCTGGTAGCTTGTCCACCCCAAAAGGCCTGAATTCCGAACCAAATGCATGATACGAAAACTCGAAGGATGACAGGGACTATTGATTCCAACATGTCAGCATCAATTGCGATGGTCAAATGGGCTGTGGAACACGGCTAGTGCACCAACTCAAAGCGGTGGCCCTTGATCGACACAAAGACGAAACACCACTGCTTTTTCAGCCAGAAGTAGGATCAAACACTCACAGTACGATCCTCTCATGCCCCAGCTGAAGCGGCTGGACACGGTGAAGCCAATATGATGATGAGCTCCCATCCAACCACAGGCGACCGCCAAAAGTCCAGTTAATACTGCACCAAGAATCTAGAGGTTTTTGTTAGGGAAATTATTCCATGTGGGCTACTCAAAACACCATTGTTAATTACGTACCACGCAGCCGATGGCCTGTTGTGGGCTGAGGCCAAACTCCAGCAGCGTGCTACCCGTCGTCCAGGCGGACACGCAAGAGCCAGAGACAGTCCAATAACCTGTGATATTGTCAGTTTAATCCATGGATGGGCCTTTTCGCAGGAGAGATCTCGACATACCGACATATGACCACTGTCCATAGGTCTGACGCTCAGGGGGAATGGGAATCAAATCCCTATTACACCACTGTGTATTATCGTAGTTTGCCTCATCGTCTTTGGGGCTGTGAGGTAGAAGTTAGCCAAACTACAGAACCATCATCAATGGGGACCTTACCACTCAAGCTTTCGCTTGTACTTTTCCCAGTCAATTGCCATGTTCGCAGTGGATAAATGTGCTTGAAATGTGGACTTGTTCTTCTTCGTAAGAGTCAAGACAGGCCCCGCCGCGCATGCATGAAACTGCGAGTAAGGCGTGCGTTTTTGCTTCTGTGCTTACTCTGGGGATTGATCAATCATCTGCATTCTTATTTGTCTTGACTCCTCACCACTAAATGTAGAAGGACAGCTACGTTGTGATACAGTCCCAAGGGTCGGTAGCGGTAACACCATCAGGTGGACCCGAATCCTTAGCGCAGGTGGTAGGCCGATCAATCTAGGCCGACGCCAGCACTGATAGGAGATTGTGTTGGGCGACTACTGATAACCAGCGATGACGCTTTCAACCCTGACCCTGCTAAACACTACAACAAGGTTGTCTGCCGAGAGGGTTTTGACAAGGAATACAGATCGGAAACGTGGTCGGCATATCTTAAGCCCATGACAGATCGATAAACATTCATCCCAAGCCTTACAAAGTCGTTCTGGTTCGACATCCTTTATCGCCATATCATTTCATTTCCAGCTGTGAGCAACGCCACCTACGAATCAAGATGGACGCCAAGAACGCAACCTCCCTCAGCTACAAGCTCAACACCGGTGCCTCCATTCCGGCCATTGGTCTCGGTACCTGGCAGTCAGCCGAAGATGAGACTCAGAATGCGGTCAAGTTTGCCCTTCAGCACGGGTACCGTCATATTGATACTGCCTTCAACTACAAGAATGAAAAGGAAGTTGGAGATGGCATTCGTGCCTCTGGCATTCCTCGGGAGGATATATGGGTTACGACAAAGCTGGATAATGACTGGCATCACCGTGCTAGCGAGGGCCTGGCATCGTCCTTGAAAGACTTGGGACTTGACTACGTGGACCTATTCCTGGTGCACTTCCCCTGCTCTACGGATCCGACAGACAGCTCCAAACATCTCGCTGATTGGGATTACGTGAAGACATGGTGAGGAAACTGGAGCATTCTATAATATGAGATCGCAGCTGACCCGATGTAGGCAAGAGATGCAGAAGTTGCTCGACACTGGAAAGGTGAAGAACATTGGAGTGTCCAACTTCCAGATCCGCCATCTCGAAAAGCTTCTCAACGACCCATCATGCAAGGTTGTCCCCGCGGTAAACCAGCTTGAGGTATGAGATCTGCCCGAAAATGACATGGGGATTCCAGATCATCTGACTAACAAATCAACCTTCAGCTGCACCCTTACAATCCTTCGTAAGGCTTTTCCAACCTTTTTCCCAAGAACCTGCACTAATTAATATAATGAAACAGGCCTAAGCTTTTGGAATACTGCAAATCCAAGGGCATCCATTGCACTGCATACAGCTGCCTAGGTGGTAACTCGACCTCGCCCATCAACGGCCACACCGATCTCGTGAAGAACGATACTGTGGCAAAGATTGCAGAGGCCAAGGGGAAGACACCTGCTCAGATCCTGTAGGATGACCACAAAAGAACAGCTCATTCAGACCCAGCACTAACATTCTTCTTAGCCTGAAATGGGGATTGCAGCGTGGCACGAGTGTTATTCCAAAGAGCGTGACGCCTACACGCATTTCTTCCAACTTTGACTTGGACGGATGGGTTCTATCTGAGGATGAGGTTGCAGAGCTTACTGGCATTAAGACGCGTTCTAAGGTTGTTGGGGATAGTTGGATGCCTATCAAGGTGTTTTTCGGTGACGATGAGTAGGGTGGTGGCAATGCAGGGCCACTCTAGAAAGAATAGAGCAAATAGGAACAAAAGTGCCCGTTTTTATATCAAAAAATTCTCCATTTTAGTTCTGTGTGTGCATATAATAGTTTCACTGTCTTGCCAATGTGTGGGTCGAGGTTGAACTTCCATTGCAGGAGTTCACCTTATTTAGGCAGTATCAGGACCTTCAAAAACTATTGCTGTGTAATTGACTTGGTCATTTGCAAAAGAAAATACACAGTCATTCACTGGAACTTGGAGAGATTTGATGAGCACAACCCATGGACTTGTAAAGTACCATCAACTCAAGCCCAGAACACTTATCATGTACTCAACTCGTCCGCGTATTTACGAGAGTGAACATAATTCTATTCATTCGGATTAAAGATGACCTTCTGAACCTTCATCTTGTCAAAAATCTCATATGCCTCCACAGCCTCTGTCAGGGGCATGATTTTCTCGAACATGAAGCTGTATCACTAGTCAGTACAAGAAATCTCCAAAGACTAGATTTGGGAATTCATACTTGAGCTTCTGATGATTACGCGTAAGTACCTCGAGGGCTTCTTTGAAGACGGCACGAACCGGACACCGACCCATCTGAATTCGGAGGTTTTTACTATGCAATTCTTAGCCTTTGTGCACTGAGGACAAGTACATCGGATAGTTTGACTTACTCATATGCCTCGGTTCCTGTCCATGGGATCTAGGTTGTAGTTAGTACACTCAGAGTTGGACATAGTCTCCATGGTCTCTTACCTCTGCATTGTGTACGCCAATGCTACTGATGACACCCCAAGGGCGGACGATGTCGTATGCAGTCCTAAGCGCCTTGCTCAGACCAACAACCTCAATAACAGCATCTGCGCCTCTTCCTTCCGAAGCATTCATGATTCTCCGCACCATAGTATCGCGACCCTTGACATAGTTCAAAGGCTCTGCACCAAGGGCTTTTGCCAACTCCAAGCGACTATCCACACCATCGATAGCGAAGAGGTGTTTCGGCTTATACTCGAGTGCGGAAATAATTGCACAGAGTCCAACAGGGCCGCAGCCAATAACGACCACAGTTGCGTCTGAGTGATTCATCTCATCTAGCATCTTGAACGCATTCTTGGCGCCGAAGAATCCAGTCGGGAAGATATCGGCCATGAGAACCAGTGTCTCCTGGGGGACGCCAGTAGGCGACTTGATGACGGTTCCATCGGCATAGGGAACACGGACGTACTGTGCCTGTCCACCGTCAAGGAGAGGGCTGCCAAAAGGGAGAGACGATGCACAGCGAGACGTCCAGCCGTGACGGCAGTAGAAGCAATCCATGCTATGAAGACCATGTGTTTAGCAATTGAGATGAAATTTGGTGATGCGACTTCACCTACCAAGATGTCGTGAAGGGCACAACAACCTGATCGCCGACCTGAACAGTATTGACGTTCTCACCAGCCTGTGTTACGATGCCAGTAAATTCATGTCCCATAATAAACCCTGGATTAGAGGGTTCATGGCCACGATATACATGAAGTTCACTACATCCTCCACGTCAGAACCCAATTATTGCCAAAACGTATTGGGGGCATGGTGCATACGAGCCACACAGCGCTGTAGCTGTAACTTTGATGATGATATCGCGGCTATCTTGCACTTTACAGCGAACAATGTTAGCAGGCGGAAATGGTGTGGCAGGACACGATGATCTCTCTAGGCTCATTTGCACTCACGTTTTGGCACTGGCCGATCCTGAACGGATACTTTGAAGGGGCCGTCAAAGATGACAGCCTTCATGAGATCCTTGTTGGCCATTGCTTGATTGCCTTTGCTGTTATCGAGTTCAAGGTTCTGGTGTCTGCAAACCTAGTCATACACAGTTCACTGTTGATAAGATCAAGCTTCGATTCGAACTGAAAGAGCCCGGTTGTGTAGATGATCGGACTATACCGGAGCAGGTCGATTAGACTAATACAAGCAAGATCGTCACGGCAGTTGGTGATAACAGTTATCTCAATAATTCACGATAACCCGTTAGATAGTTAGTTTTACGAGGAGTGCATGTGATGAAGATGGTGGGTTCTAGCAATTGGCTGGCTTCCGTCGGCCAACCTCGCCTCATCCAAGTTGGCCGATCCAGGCGTCGGGAATCATTACCCTGAAAGAATAGCGGAGCCGACCTCAAGCTTCCCCGACTCGCATATTAGCCGCTTAGCCACTAGCAGGTCCCTGTAACTCTTGAGATGGTCAGGGCATCCCCGCTGCAGTTTAGGTACACAAGCCCCACTGCCAATGCCGAGACTGCAGCGGGTGCCCTCACCATCTCATTGAACCATCTGCTTTGCCGACGCTAATTCCACGACACCTCTCGGCCACTGACTGGCGTGTCTCTTGGCTGAGTATTGTTGATTAAGAACGTGTTGGCCGATCGAGAGTCGGGTTATTGAATCTTTGTTTCATGCAATTCATTGTCTATAGTACAGTTTCGGCTCGTCTTGGCCAAATACCTTGGAACTATTGATCGGCTTGTCGTCATGTCGGCAACAGCTTCGTGATATGCTTATTGAACTCGGTCCAGATGAGAACATGTTCGTAATCACCATCCTGCGATATCAATAGGTGCCTATCATGTCAACGCGCGGCATAGCTTTTGTTGAGTATCATGGCAACTCCAAAGAGGGCATCACCACGATGACAAGGAACACAACGACCCGAGTATGCCGGCACTATGAGCATATGCCGTGAAGCCCCGTAGCACCAGGCGGTTATGACAATACGATTATGACAAGTTCGTCTCACATCTTTGAACATTCAAGGTTCGAAAACGAGATATATTTCTGCCAAGGTACAAACTACTCACCCTAACATGCACGTCATCAACCTTGCAGCATCGAGTTCCAGATCAGCTCCACCCCTTAGTACGTCGAGTTGAGCCGCATGTTGATATAGTCCATGGCATTGACAGGCTCATACTTCTTAGGCCTATCAGGCCCCCAGCATCCAGGTACACAGTCAATCGTACGCTCAGCATCAGCGCAAACAAAGTACGGGATGGAGTAGCGCTCCTTCGTCATGCGCACTTGACTCTTGTCCTTGGGCTCCTCTGCCGCTGGCGCACGCACATGGTGCATCGTAGATCGCAGCTCGTCGTTGCTCCAGCGCATCAGGAAATCGCCAATGTTGACCACGATCGTTCCAGGGATGTAAGGTGCTTGGATGTATGTGCCCTTGTTGTGGATGTCCTCGACTTCAAGACCACCGACCTGGTCCTGGAATAGCATCGTCATGGTGCCAAAGTCGGTGTGCGCTCCGATACCATCCAGCTTACCCGTGGCCATGAGCTCCTCAATGGCTGGGGGGTAGTGCAGAAGTCGGATCTGGTTGTTCTTCTCCTTGTGGTAGTCGACGAAAAAGTTGTCCTCGAGACTCATGCCCACAGCGATGGCACGTAGCAGCTTCAGTTCCATCTGGTAGCACGTCTCGTAGAACTTGATGAAGAAGTCGCGAAAGCCGGGAATCACGTCTTCTGCCGGCCAGATGTTGCGCAGAGTCGCAATGTTGTCCTCATTTCCCATCTCGTAGGACTCCTTGAAGTCAGGCTTCTTGCGCTCCTGTGCAATACCGGCCTCATCGAACACCATCTGCGTGACCTTTTCACGGCCGATGCCAGAGTAGCCGCGATGGTACCAGCCTTCAGGCGGGTGGGGAACCTTGTCCTTTTCTTCTTGTGGCAGGTCAAAGAACTTCTTGCTCTAGTTGCTTAGTTAGCTTGTTGATCATCTGAAGCAGCATAGGAGGTGCGCAGTGTGTCAACTTACCCATCCGAATGCCTCATCTACTATCTCCTGCGGCACTGCGTGGTTCTTGATGTATGCAAAGCCAACATGCTTAAAGGCGTGGAAAATCTCCTTGCCGGCCTTTGCGTACGTCTCATGTTGAGAGTCGTCGCTAAGCAGCGGCGCAAAGTCGATGACTGGGATAGCCATTGTCTGATCTGGGAGGGAGCCCATTGACAAGATTGGTATTGAGTATGAAAGAGTTTGTGGTTGTTATAGAACGTGAAGGGCAAAATGTGAGACAGTCAATGACGATGCTGACTGTGGTGGTGATAGTTTAGTAGCGCCGAGTTTGAGACACTAACTGCTGTTCTTCCGTCGTTACTATGTTATGTAGCGATGGTTTCAAGTCGCACGCCATTGTCCTAAATACAATTGCCGTCGGGTGCCTCCGGCCGCTGCACTCTGCAGGTCGTACTACCTTGACTCCGGCTGTCACACTGGAGAAGTTGATGATTGGCGATGTGTTGTGTTGGCCATACCACACATCCAACCCTTTACGATTGACCCCGCAATGCCGGTCTATCACAAGTCCAAGGAATATCGTTGCTTACTGGTCATCCCGTCCGGTGAACAATGGCTGCCTGCAAAGTAGGCCGATGACTGCAAGCCTACAACCCCGCAAAGAGCCAATGCACTGGGACGCTTATCTGAGCCCGAGCCCAAGCCCGCTCGCAAACAGGGACCTGGTGGGCCGACGAGGGCGGAAGAGTCGAATCGGATTGTTTCGCGGCGCAAGTTGACGCTCGCTGACAGATAAGAATCTGGGGTAATGGAAGAGGTTGGATCCTAGCCGAACTCGTGGTGGCTGAGGCCCCGTCGGCCTACTGTGCAGAGTGCGATTAGGAAGAAACGATCGGCCTATCTCACTTGGCCGATGCCAGTGGAGGCCGTTGTTACCCTCGGGAAGATCATCTTGCTGCATTTGTGCTCTGGTTCACTAGAGTGACCTCGGGGACTTTGTACTACCCAACTTGTGGAATTCGGAGCAGAAGGGCAGCGTGTCGCTGACTTCTGTGTGGGCAAAAATGCCACGTCTTTGCACATAAATGGAGGCTGTGTATCCTGGGCGATTAGGACGAGCAAGCGGCATATTGAACTCTGTATCACCGAAGTTCCAAAGCTTGATTGGACCGCAAATATGTCACCATCCCGAATTGAAGAGCAGACAGCCACTTATCGCATAGGCGTCGATGTAGGAGGTAAGATCCGTGTGAAATGGGTCCAGGAATCAGACCACTAACAGACATGTGTAGGTACAAACACCGATGCGGTTCTTGTCTCTCTCGACCCCGTCTCTATACTTGCCTCCCACAAAGCTCCTACAACTGCCGACATCACAACTGGTATCACCAATGCCGTCCGAACTGTCATTGACGCCTCGGGTGTGTCACTCTCTTCCATTGGATGCGTCGTGATTGGCACAACACACTTTGTCAATGCCGTCGTCCAAAGATCCGCGACGCTGCAGCGCGTGAGCGTAGTGCGGCTTTGTGGAGGACCCAACGAGGGTTTCGGCCGCGAGCTGCCGCCATTCATCGACTTCCCTACCGATTTACGGAGCAATATCGAGGCTCCGTCTTACTTCTGTCATGGAGGCTACCAAATATCCGGCGAGGAGATCAGCTCTCTTGACGAAGCTGAGATCGAGCGTATCGCGGAGCTGCTGGTCGAGGCGGGCGACACAAACATCGTCATCTCGGGAATGTATTCGCCAATGGATCACACACAAGAGACGCGTGCAGCGGAGATCTTGATGAAACGCATGACGGAGCTGAAGGGTGGAAAGCTGAAGCCTCGTGTCACAATGTCACACCAAGTGTCCCAGCTCGGGTTCCTTGCTCGAGAGAACGCCGCAATTCTCAATGCGACTCTACGGCCTCTGGCTGAGCAGACCATTCGAGGCTTCCAGACGGCCATTCGGGACATTTTCAAGAACGAACCCTGTGTTCTATACCTCACTCAAAATGATGGCAGTGTCTTGAAAGCAGCAGATGCAATTGAGCTGCCCATTCGCACCTTCAACTCCGGTCCGACTAACTCCATCCGCGGCGGAGAGTTTCTATGGCGCGCAGCCATGGAAAGCGAAGGCAATGGGAAGGCCAATCGCGAAGATGCTCTTGTTGTTGTCGACATTGGAGGGACCACTTCAGACAGTGGGCTGCTCCTCGCCAATGGCCTGCCCATGATGAGCTCCGTGACCAGTTTTGTTGGTGGTGTGCGCACCAACTTTGCATTGCCTGCAGTTGAGAGCATCGGTCTTGGTGGCGGCAGTATTGTTCGAGACTTGGGCAATGGAGAGCTTACTGTTGGTCCTGACAGCGTTGCTCTTGAGCTTCTGACCAAGGCCAAGATATTCGGTGGAGAGTACCTTACCAGTTCAGACATAGCTGTTGCCTCCAATCCCGACAATAACCCATTCAAAGCCGTCGGTGGTGACATCAATCGCTTGTCGGATATCCCCAAGGAGGTTCTGGGCAAGGCTCAGGTCACGATGCGACAGAGCCTTGAACAGCTCATCGACAGAACCAAGATCCAGAAGGGCGCGGTTGATGTACTGATCGTGGGAGGCGGTGCACTCATTGTCAACACCAAGCAGGAGTGGAATGGCGTGCGAGCCATCCGTACCGTCAAGGGCGGCGAAGTTGCCAACGCTGTTGGGGCTGCTATCTCGAGGGTATCCGCCGTTGTCGACACAGTCGTGGACACAACCAACCAGACTGTGAAGCAGGCCCAAGAGAAGGTCAGGGCTTTGGCGATCGAGAAGACGATGAGTCAGGGCGCGAAGAAGGAGACTGTTGATGTGGCCGAGTTCACCATTCTTCCTATTCAGTATGCGGACGGCAAAGCTCGCATCATTGCTCGAGCTATCGGCGAGTTGGATGTGGTGGTTGCGACATCAGCAGATGACGAGGCGATTGACGGCTTTGAAGAAGATCCCGATACGAGTACACATGCGGCCGAGACTACAACCACACGGAATGAAAAGGAGCACGTAGCGATTGAAGAACCGGTCGATGTACAAACCTACAAGCCAACGATCAAGGGCCGACAATGGATCATTTCAGCCACTGATCTGGAGTTTATCGCCGCTGGCTGCAAAGTCCTCGGCTGCGGTGGCGGCGGTGATCCCTATCAGGAATACCTCAAAGCCAAGTCAATCTTAGCGACCGCTCCTGGCTCTGTTCGAGTTGTTTCTCCGTCAGATCTTCCCGAAGATAGTCTCGTGGGCTGGACAGCCTGCATAGGCAGTCCCGAGGTTAGCATGGAGCGACTGGAGAACAATGAATGCCTACAGGCGCACGAAGAGCTGATCCGGGCCACTGGCAGCCCGGAGGTGTCCGGGTTCCTGGCAGCTGAGATCGGCGGCGGTAATGGCGTTGTCAACCTCGGTGTCTCAGCACAAAAGGGTGTACCTTGCTTGGACGCCGACCTTATGGGTCGAGCTTATCCTACGATGTGGCAATTGACATTCAACGTGTACGGTTCGTCCAAGGGAGATGCGCTGGTTCCAACGAGCATCGCCAGCGGTGACGGGACGGTGGTGACTATGACCGAGACACGCTCCGACAAGATGGTCGACAAGACATTACGTGCCGCGTGTGTAGTCATGGGATGCCGCGCTGGTAATGCTGGTCCCCCCAAAAAGGCCAAGGTAGTCCAGGAGCAGGCTGTGTCCAACACGGTGTCGTTGGCATGGTGGATTGGCCATGCTGTGGCGACGCAGAAGAGCATCGAAGACAAGATGCGATCCATCATCGATGCAGTTGGCGGACCAGCGAGCGCACGCGTTTTAGCGTCAGGCAAGATCACCAGTGTTGAGCGCGTTCTCAAGACCGGTCACACGTACGGCGTGCTCGAAGTAGACGGAGCGCTGAGCGATGGCACCAAGGCTACCATCAAAGTCCCCTTCAAGAACGAAAATGCATATGTCGAGGCCGTCACGGAGGACGACAGCTCATTGATCCTCGCAGCGGTACCAGATCTGATCGCTGTCATCGACTCGGAGACAGGCGTGGGTCTAGGTACGCCCGAGTACAAGTACGGGTTAAGAGTCATAATTCTTGCCATGGCAGCATCGCCCAGGTGGACTGATTCAAAGCGAGGGATGGAGTTGGGAGGGCCTGGATCCATGGGATTTGAAGGGATCGTGTATAAGCCTATAGGACAGTACAAGCAGCCGCGGAGTGTGATTGACGCGTTTGCGAGCTGAGGTAGTTCATAGAAGAAGAATTTAGGTATAAATTAGGGTTGTTTTCCGACTTTTCATCACGCTCAGTAGAAGATAGAAGTGAATTCACATGAGAGTAATTGTGTTGCTTACAAGCTCAGACGCGCTTTGCTTGACGCGTATCGGATGAATGATAATCCGATTTCAACGAAGCGCAGGTTCGGCAAAGTTCCAATCGAGTCCGTCGTCCATCTTCAATTCTACGATAACATCGAGATACAATTGGAAAATAGATAGATTCCCTTTCCTTCGTGTCTATCCTACGCGAAGGACTTCATTCGTATCATTTGATCCATAAAGCCGTGTGAGTCCTAGCTGACAAGGGTGTGGTGTTTGAAGCGATTCGTGGAACCGTAGGGTAGGTAGCTTAAAGGACTGAGAGGTTATTCAGCGGCACGCAACAATTCGCATACAAATCCATAGCAGGTAATCAATGGTAAACCACGTGATCATTAAGAATGTACTGAAAATGCCTGCATTCAAATATTTCTGTTTCTCTGTGATGAAATGGTTACCTTTTGGTGATTAATTCCAAGCACAATCATCTTGTTTCGTCTTGAACATCCTTTGCCCTGGCATTCACCAAATAGGACAACCAATCAGAACCAACTCTCTTATCCGAGGTACCCACTCGCTGCGCGTTGGCGAATCGCGGACAGGAAAGATTGCGCTACTCCTCTTTCAGCTAGCGCAGTGTCATCCCCGCCCTACAGTGGGTCCCTTATCGTCGCTACCAATCAACATCTACGCCACTGCGCTGGACCCCGCCCCTATTTCCGGGGCTCCCCACCTGAGCGCACGTTACCCCGTACCCGTATCAATGGAACCCAACCCAACTCACCTTCAACGTCGGCAACGCGGACTACCTGGTCTATTGGGAAGCAGATACGGACAGACACTGCACTGGAAGTAGGGGCACCTCTGCCGCCTTGCCCTCAACGAACTCTACCCTCACAGACAATCAGCATAGCTGGACAGCAGAGTCACAGTCCCCTCAATACCGAGAGGGCTGCTCTCAATGGCATCTCCATCACCTGGAGACGTCGAATCATCCGCCTACCGTGGACCGGCTTTCAGGGTACGATCGGAATTCGGAGGATCGAGGACATGGAGAAGCAGAAAGAGTAGACCCTGCGATGCTTGTAGGGGACGAAAGACGGCTTGCATCATTGAAACTGCCCCGCCATGTGAGTGAAGATAGCGTCACGGATTTCTTATCGATTGTCAATTTCATCGAACCTCATACTGATTCTGCCTAGGCCTCTTTTGCAAGTCGAGAAATCTCCCTTGCGAATCTAGCTCAAGACTTCCTCCCCGCCGGAGACGGAGACATGAGTCGCATGACCAGGAAAAGCTCATCTCAATGACTGCGACTGAGATAGTCGAGATGAGCTCCAATAGTGGCAATTCATCCGAGGATGGAGAACCGCTTGCTACCCTTGACGTCTTGGTTGATGAAACACCGAGCATGACCGAGACGGTACGGCCTCAAAGGCGGAGCAGTGCTTCGTCTCCGCCTGCACCAGTTTACACTAGTCCGCCAATGCCAATGCCATCGATATCTCCCGGCTCTATCTCTATTCACCACGAAAGCGAACATCTCGAACTTCTCCCGCAGTCTTGCTCGCCTTCTGCATCTATCGCTCGCAGCGTGAGTAACAGCACGGGAACGCCACGACTGTCATGGCTGGAGGGCGAACAGCGCACAGCTCACTCCATTGGCCTCTCAGGCGAGCAAGACACCAACCTGTTGGCTTCTCTACGATCGATCATCGTCAATGAGCGCAACGGCGTAGATAACGGCGTCATCCAGGTGTTTCCAGGCGATCCGGGATGTGGCGAGCCTCCGATTCATTTCAACATGGTCCTCGATGATCTCCCCGAACCAGATAAAGCTGCCAGGCGAGAGATATCGGACGCTATTGAAGAGCTTGTGGGAGAACACGGTCCGCGACTAGTATCGCTCTTCTTCAAGTACGTTCATCCGATGACCTACATCGTGGCTAAGAGCCGCTTCCTTCGCGCATACTACAGCGATGCCATATCTGTGCCGGCATCTCTACGGGGTGTGATATACGCTTTAGGTGCAAACTCATGGAAGCGCGACCCTCAATGCGCTGGTCTCACACCACCGAGCTCATACACTCTATTCCAAAGGGCTCATTGGGCACTCCACACAGAGACGCACGCGCCTAACAAATGGACGCTCCAGGCAGCACTCCTCCTGATCCACGAGCGACCAGGAGACAACTTCACCATGGAGACGCCGAGAACGTGGATAGTGGCTTCGAAAGCGACGGCCATAGCGCAGATGCTAGGTCTCCATCGTGACC
This sequence comes from Fusarium ambrosium, assembly GCA_003947045.1. Taxonomy (NCBI): domain Eukaryota; kingdom Fungi; phylum Ascomycota; class Sordariomycetes; order Hypocreales; family Nectriaceae; genus Fusarium; species Fusarium ambrosium. The sequence continues at coordinate 92,709 of NIZV01000139.1, forward strand.
CCAGACTATGGAAGATTGCCCCGCTGGAGAAGAGTGTGAGACGAAAGCTGTGGTGGGCTACATACATGGCTGATGTATGGGCCTCTCTTTACCACGGAAACCCTCCTCATATAGCCAAAGACTCATTCACGACATCGCCGATACAGATCGAAGAAATTCTTATGGATGAGGAGGTTAATGAGGATCCACTCAACTTTATCGAACCCTCGTTGGCCTCGATTGATGTTACAGCGTGTGCTCGATTTGTGGAATCCGTGAAACTCACTCGAATTCTACGAGAGTTGCTCGATTCATTCTAGTACGGACAGCCAGTCCTTCAGATTTGGCTTCATTTGCTGACAAGACTTTCTCAGTTCTGATCAAGCATATAAAACGACTATTACAGACACAAAGACAAGAGAGTCGAAATTGTTTGAGATCGAGAAACAGCTTGAGAGCTGGATGCTGCTTCGTGCTAGTTGTGTTGGCATCATGCAGTCGGATGATCCACAAGATTATACCACCAACGGTAAGCCCAACCAACCTAAGCGCATTGCTGTCGTTTGTTGGGCGATGTCTAACTTACCGTCATAGCTCCCCTGCACCTCAGTTACTACGCCGTGAAAACACTACATCTTCGTGCTCTGATGTGGCCGAGTCACATGGCTGCAAAGACTGATCCGAAATCAGCGCTGCGGCGATACTACGATAAAGCCATGCGAGAGTTTAGCCCATTCGTCGATTTCCTCGCCAGCATTGATGCACGTTCATTGAACTCGTTCTGGGGAGATCGTGAGTACCCGCCAGTTGTGTCTTGTGGTAATGCCTTGTCATCACACGTAGATGCGCTAACATGCATTCCTCCAGATGCGCGGTCCCAACTTGTTCTGTGCGGCAACTTCTTGGTTTTCCTGTTTCTCATGGCCCCGACATCAGACAAAGTTCAAGAGACCTTTAGATTACTTGAAGGGGTCTACTCGGCGTTGAAGCGATGCCGAGATATGGCAGAGAATGAAGAGGCCGTGGCCTTGCTCCGGCCTGTACTACTGCGTGTAGAAACCCTTTTCACGCAAGCTGCGAGAATAATGGATACAAGAGACGAAATGCCGATATGAATAGTCCACCAGACAGATAATCGATAGGGAGAGCCTAACAAACTGGGGCTGTGCCGTTACTACATTCCTGGTGACGCCATTTGTACCGAGTGGCTACAGTCTGGTAATATAGTAGAGGAATGGGTGGGGTGTCAGAAGTGCAATTGTGATTGTAATTACCTTGAACCTTGAACGCCCGGCGCGTGCGACTGACCTGATCTGCTGACCGCCTAGTTCGCCTTATTTTCAAGCCCAGACATGTGAAGTATCGCTCAACCTGATAGATGCAGCATATCCCCACTTAACTGGCAATGTTTTCACTCAATCATGCAGAGAAACGACTGTTTCAAGTAGTTGATATTATTTGTCCTCTGAGTATCCCCTAAGATGGCTGAAGTTTTGGGCTTTATCGCCAGTGTTTGTGCTTTGGCCCATGCAGCCAAAGGCGTAGGAGAAGGTATTGGCCAAGTAATTGAGATGTACAAGGCTCCCGAGGAGATCAAATCACTACGGGTAAGTCTGGCTCCTCTAATGTTCTAAAAAGCTCAAATCCCCTTCAGGAACAGCTTCTACTCTTCCAAAGTGTCCTTCAAATTACCGACATGGCGATTGAGGGGCAACCGGATGATGTCCTCTGTTGCATGGTATCGAGAGCCCGTTGCATTATGGACGACCTGAGCCATGTTATCTCTACCAAGCTGCTTAGAAATGGTAGTGGTTCTAATCGAGCTCGTCGGCGGGCTTGGATGCGGCACAAGGCAAAGATTCTCCGTCTGAAAGACAAGCTCGTAGAAGTTCGCGAGAATATTCTCGTCGCTTTGAGCTCAAGTATTCTGTGCCATAGAATCGCCAACCTTCCGATACACGGTGCGAATCCCAATGACACAATGGTCCCCCTAGAGAATCTCCAGGCAGGGCAACGCATGGACAACACTCAGGCTACATCATCGCTACTTCTGTCTTCGTATGAAGAATCATTAGCAGTCGAATCTACCTCTAACCTAGACGTTCATTTGAAACCAACAGTGAGATCTAGTCCTGTCCCGAGCGAAGGCCCATCTAGCGCCTTCGAGATGATGCCATCTTTCCGGCCTGCTGCTTACACTGCACGCCAACCGTCACCAAAGCTGCTCTGCTATGATGCTTTTCAAGTAGAAACATCGGACTACCAACGCGTCAATTATTGCACCTTGTTTTATTCCCCTGCACCAAACCAATGGATCCGACTTACCATCTTCATCACAACCACTATCGAATCCCAATACTGGAACTTGTGGAAAGTCAAGAACCAAGCAATTCATCCGGCTCGGCACTTCTGCGATGTTTTTCCAGCGCCGCTCGCGGTAGCACTAAGCTCCGAGCTTGACACTTGCGGAAACCTCCAACAAGATTCAGAGATGGCCGCTCATCTCGGCAGCAAGTCTGACGCCTTATCGCTGAAGCTGACTACTCAAGCTGCTTCTGGAGTTAAGAACCATCTACGACAGATAACGAGGACGGTATACCACCTTGGATGTCCACGATATTTCGAAAAAGACCTCAACCGCGAGCACCTGGCGTGTGGATTCTTCATCACGTTTATGAAGCCACGTTGGATGCTTGAATTCCGGTTTCGATCCGACATTGTCCTGATTGAAACTGATTTATACGATCTTGAAGTCTTGTACTCTTGCCAGAATTGCCCGGGCGTGAGTCCATTTGTAAGAAACCTGTTCCCTATGGTTACGGTCTTGAGCTTCTTCTAATTCTGTGCCATCTAGGGCGGCGTGATCCTGGACAATGATGGCCCAGATAGTATGATTACTGGGTTCTTGACTGAACTTCCCACCAAAGGAAGGCTTTCCGACGTTATATACCGCGCAACAACATCAGGCCAGCAGGTCAGTTGGGAGAGACGCTTGAAATGGTGTCGACAGCTTGTCCAAGCGACTGCCAGCGTTCACAAAAACGGCAAGGTGATTGGTTCATTGGGCAAGAGCACGAGCAACGGTATTGGAGTCGATGGTAATGACGATGTTGTCCTATTCCGGTTCTTCGAAAAGACGTTTCTCTGCGATTCGGCAAGGATAGCATCCGTTCCCCCAGAATATCACGAGGTGATAGACGGTCCACCAATTGCAGCCCTTCCAGAGACGGATCTGTATCAGCTGGGTTTACGGCTTTGGTGCATTGCTGCTCACGTCTACAATGGTGGGACTGGCGAGTTCTGTAGGATTGCTGGATGCTCCACAGATCCTGGGACAATTTGCACCGAGAGTCACGCTCACCCAACTCAGCTCCCAGCTCCCAGCGATGACACACCACAGTATCTGAAAGACGTCATTAAAATTTGTCGATCTGAGGATCCCAACACAAGAAAGGCAGCCCATGAGCTTCTGGCGATGTTTCCTACTCTCGTGGAGAGTGGGACCTCTACAATTGCGCCAAAGAGGCCGGAGATGAGAGACTCGTCGAGCGATGGTCCGGAATACTTCATCCACCCCGAGAGCTGTTGGGAAACCTTCGGTTTGAGGGTCAACTGCAGTTATTGCGGTAAACGGACAACTGAACATTATTATCAATGTGACGGCTGCAACCCGACTGACTACCACCTATGTCCTGACTGCTTCAGTCAAGGAGCCCATTGTGCTGATCTCGAACATTACTTGCGAGAGTTTAGATTTCGAGACTTTGAAAGGGTTCAAGAGGAACGGTATTACAGCAGTGTCAATGCAACTTGTGGAAGAGATATCATTGAGCTATAGCATTATTGTAACCTTATTGACAATAGTATTTGTGGGTAGTCTCAAGTCTATTTTACACACTTTGAGCATTATTAGTTCAAAGTCAACATTGCAACGCCTAATAGATTTCTGCGTCTAAAGGTCTGGTAACAGTGTCACTATGCGACCATCCATCCATCTCACGTTGTAATGAACTTGTGACTCATACCGAATTACGGTTGTCAGCACAATCTCACGGAAAAGGCCTGCTCCCTCTGGAGCAAGTAATAACAATGCAATGCTGACAGTCACTCCATGCGTCTCGGCGATGGTCAAGAATTTGCCGACTTTATCACGGATACAAACCAAATCGCCATCACAAGTTCACAACCCACAGTACCATTTTTATTGCTTTTTTGATCCAGTCATTATAGATCCACATACAAGCTAGGGTTGGAAGGATCTCAACGTACCGAAAAGTGCACCAATAGGGAGTTCATCAGGCACGGAGATAACGCTACCAAATTCAGCCACCCCTGAAGGGGAAGTTGTGATAATAGTATGGAACAGTGACATTGTTTTAACTCTTTCCTAATCACTTTACATAAAATTGACCTTTGAAGGTGATGGTGATGAGTCATGCACCAACGACCGTGTGCTGTCTTCAGACTGTTGTAACCGCCAGCCCTACGAGGCAAGTCGCAGCTTCTCACACACATTATCTACCCTGATGATTTGACAGTAGCCGCACTCTCGGAAGGGGTTTGGAGCCCTGATGGGCTAGCAAGGGTCCGCACGGCGGCATGGTGGCGTAGCATTGCCAATGAAAGAACGCCTTCTCTCAGCCTGATTTATTACCCTGGGCTTGATAATAATATAGTTTCCTTTCTTGGGTAGTCAGCTGAGGCATTTCTGGTAGGGGTTTCCCTTCGTCCGCATTGTTGCCTAATTGTTTGAGTCTTATCCCTCCATCATCTGAAAGTCATACGTGAGCTGTTCTGACAACTCCTCCGCCCACTGGTGGTATCCCACAAGAGCATATATCAGAATCAAACGCACTGCTGGTTCCCACGCCTCTAATCGAGAGTCTTTAATTTAACAACCAAGCAGCTATGGACACCAACGCAGAACCACTCGGGCGATATGATTACGCGTCACTCGGCATGTCTGAGATTCGAATCGTCACTGTGCTTCCAGGACAGTTCGATGATCAAGTGCGGCTTACTATGACCCATGCCAAGCTCGAGGCACCCGACAGGCGTCCGCAACCCAAGATGTCTTTGGAGGAGTTAAGACAGACCCTTCCCGCTGGCTGGGCTGTCCATGAAACCCCTCATAGTAAATACATCTTTGAGTCCCTTCGAGATCCGAACAAGACTTCGTACACTCATCCCGATCGCTCAATTGACCCTTCGCTTTATGAGCAGCCGTCAGATGCTGAATACTGGAGCTTTGTGCCCCAGTACGAGGCGCTGTCCTACGTCTGGGGCAAACCAGGCGAGACAAGAACCGTCTACTTCGAATCAGACGATGGGTCATCGCTGACGCCGCACTCAATCCATGTCCCTCTATACGAGGCTCTTAAATATCTTCGGCGCCCAGATGAGCCTCGACGACTCTGGGTGGATGCGCTATGCATCGACCAGACTGATCACCTCGAAAAGCCAAACCAAGTTCGACGTATGACTCTCATCTTTGCACTGGCTAGCCGAGTCATCGCATGGCTTGGACCTGAGTTTAATGACGCTGGTTTGGCGCTGTCAACGATTTCTAACCTTGGGAAGCAAATTGTGGTCACGCTGGCAGGGGGCCGAATCACTGCACCCAAAGCACCTGAGCTTGACTGGGACGTTGACAGGGACAAGGACATGAGGGTTCCTCGGGCTCTGGCTAGTCTGATGAAATGCGACTTGTTCGAGAGGCTTTGGGTCGTGCAGGAACTCACCCTCGCGAATCGCCTCACAATGTTGCAGTGTGGCAAGCACACGGTTCCGTGGGAGCTGTTCCGGCGCGGCATCTCCTACCTGGACATGAAGCTAGACCTGCATGACGAGGAGCTCCGCAGGCTGGTCTTCCTACATCGTCACTGGGGACAAAGTCATCATGGCGCCCCATTTGAGTGGGTTCTCCGTGAACACAAGATGAAGGCGTGCTCGGATCCTCGAGACAAGATATACGGTCTTCTTGGCGTTCTGCCCCCGAAACTCGCGAGTGCTATTTTCCCCGACTACGAAAGTCCTGTCGACAAGACGTATCAACTTGCGCTTCTTACTCATATCCGTCTAACTGAACGATGGGAAATCTTTGGCTGTGACTTGGTAGAACGCCAGGTGGGGGGCCCGTCATGGGTCCCAGACCTGTTGTCTCCTTATAGCAATGCTTGGGACTCGAGACGACAGTTCGCTGGAGGATACTCACGCATCCAGGCCGTCCATCGAGACGAGAGTCCCGATCTCTTTGAAGTAACGGGCGTGCATTGTGCCACTGTCTCCTCAGTGACGAGCGACGTGCCGGATGACACCACAAAGGCACTACAACTCGCCCGTTCATGGGAGCCCGATGATTTGTACACAGCGGGTTACCCAACCGGCGAAACGCTCTTGGAGGCGTATGCTAGTCTGTTTCTTCAGCACACCTTCAAGGATCGGTGGCCCATGTCAACTGATTATCCAACGCTGGCCAAGTGGTTGGAGCAGAAACATGGCGCTCCGATATTCGGCCCAGGGGTGCGTGAAGGTAGGCTAGACGACAAGTTTGATCTTAACACCTTCTTGGGTCATAGGTCGTTTGTCTGTATCAGGGGGCGATGCTTCATGAGGACGAAGGAAGGACACGTTGGTCTGGCACCAAAGGGCGTGCAACCAGGTATGCGTCAATCATATCATCTCTTAATTCCTGTCTTTTGATCGTTTCTAACAACCTCACTGGCGACATGGTTTGTGTCATGCTCGGCTGTGATAGAATCCTCTTCCTTCGCCCAGTGGATGAATCCAAGCGCCAGTTCCGACTCATCGGTGACGGTTTCGTCTACGGCTTGAGCGATGCTATTGGCATATTGGGCCCGTTTCCCAAGCCCTGGAGAGCACAAGGCTTCTCCTCGCCCGAAATTGACCTCAGGTGCACTTACAAATTTTTCAACGCTGAAACAGGTGAAGTGACATTGGAGGATCCAAGGCTTGGACCTCTGCCTGAGGAATGGGAGAGAGCTGATTTGGGTAAGTTGGGAGAGGAAGATGCGGACGATCCGGTCATTATGTCACATTTCAGAAACAAAAGAAGTGGCGAAATAATGGATTCCGATCCGAGGATGTTGCCTGAGGCATTGGAGAAACGAGGCGTCAAACTTTGTAACTTTGTCTTAGCATAGGTTGAGATCGCGTCACCTCACGAGGATTGTCCTGAGAGATATATCAGTCCATTAACAAGAGTGTTAAGCCAGATCTCAGGACCAAGTAACGTCACAACTAATCGAGGGATGTTAAGAAAATAGAAACACAATCGATTGTGACTATAGCGGTAAAGACTGTTGGGACATCGTGCCATCCCCCCCTAAACTGTCCGCGGACAAGACGAAGCGCAATTTCCAGTTTGCATGCCACCTGGAAATCCAGTATTCATCTACTACTAATAAACCTGAGGGTCAATGACATGGGTGAATCCGCTGACACTAGCCTGATCCTGCGCCTGGTAGAAGATGTGGTTGTTGGAACCGCAAGTCGTCACAGTCAACTGGGTGCCGTCGGCGGCGGCCGAGTCAGCCGCATCAACACTCTCAGCGGCAGTCCACTTGTTGCCTCCCAGCTGCTTGGTGACCCTGTTGAGCATGTTGTTATCATCGAGGTAGTAGAGGAAGACGGTGGTTTTGGTAACAGCCACGGCAATGGTGCTCAGCTTCTTCACACCCTTGGCATTCTTGATGGGGTTGTCTGCAAGAAAGAGAATCAGTTACCCGGCCACGTATCCAGGGAATTGCAGGATAAGTGTGCTACTTACTGGAGCCCTTGGCGGCATACTCGTTCAAGAGATTGCCGGAGCTGCCCTGAAAGATGATGTACCGGGTCTTGTTGGTAGAGTCATAGTAGGCGGCAAGAGCGGATCCCTGGAGAATGGTGGGAGGGGCGTCGTAGACAATGTCGTTGCCGGGTCCGATGGTGGCCTCATAAATGTTGAGAGAGCCGTTCTTGGGGTTCTTCCTTGGAGGTGTGTTAGTCACGTCCGAAACCCACGAGGAAAAGGGAGGAGAGTCTCATACTTCAAGTAGTAAGTCCAGGTCTCCTTGGCAGAAGAGCAGGCAGCGATCTTGAAGTTGTCGCTGTAGGCAGTGGAAAGAACCTTGTAGACGGGGCTGACGAGCGAGACATCAACAGGGATGGCACCCGGGGGGCAGTTGGCGTCCTGCGACTGAGTGTTCTGACAGCCCCCCTGGTTGATGGTAAAGCCCTTCTTCTCCGTGATGCCGAAGATGAGCTCCTGGTTGTTAAACTTGGTGCTGGCAAGGTAGGACTGTTGGACGATGAAGCCGGGATGGGCCTTTTCGTCGGGAGCAAAAGTGTTGATCTTCTCGTCAGAGCTATCATTCTCATTGCGGAACTGGAGGCCAAGGTTCTTGTTCTCCAAGTTGTAGTAGAGGTGGAGCTGGGTCTCAGGGGCACCAGCATCGTCGAGGATAGCGGTAACGGCAACCATTTTGGCGGTTTGAAGGTGATGTGTCAAGAATGAGTTGAAGAAGGAGGTTTGTAGGGGCTTTTTGAGGCTAGTGGAAGGCGATTGATTGCTGTCGAGGTTGAGGTTTGATAGTAGAGGGGGACAGACGTTGGGTATTTATAGTTGTCTCTATGGGTACGATTACACTTGAAATCTTCTCTGATGTTGCCAAACGCAATGTTCTCTCTTCTCACGGACTCGGTGAAGCACGAGAACCTTGGAAACACTGGAGAACCGGATCGAAAGCTCCAGGCCTTGGTCCAAAACGCCTTCGATCATCATGACCTCCTTGGCATGCAATACAGGCTCTGTGATCCAATGCAGTATCCTCTCAAAATACCATGTCTCCTCTCGTGGCTGAGTTGATGCCAGCTGAATTATTCAACCTGGTGAGCATGCAAGAATCTGTGACTAAACAGGCGCGTCAGTTAACAGCTGGAGTTGCCGAAAAGAGTTGCGCCAGGAGATCGGAACTGCCGATTTCCGCATCAATCCCGACGGCAGTTGGAATTATGAGGTCATTATGCCATCTCGACCGTTGCTTGCGAATCTTCATTGGCGGCAACATGCTGGAGGCGGTTCGCGATAGAGCTGAGTGTCAAGGCCTGGAACACGCCAGGAGCACACGAGGCGCTGAGTGGAATCATTGAAGGCATCGACACTGAGACATTATCATGGCGCTGGTGGCATTCGACAGGATTGCGTCGTGTTTGTAAACCCGAGAGGTTACGACGGAGTGTGATGACTGGTGGGGAGATTGATAGGACGGCGTATATTCGACCATTTTCGGTTTCTGCATTCTTCTTCTCCACCTTTCAGCCTCTGATCCAAGACATTACATGGGGGACTACCTAGAGGCGTGTAAGACAGTTTGGCAGCCGTTTGGGCGTAGGCAGGCCAGCCGCATGAAGTGGGAATGGCACGGTGAGTCTCCAATAGAAGCCATGCTCCACCAAGTCGCGTCCACACCGGTAACGGATCGCCCCGGGCCGCAGGACGGGGCTTGGTCTAGACTAGACAGGGCGCCCTGCGTGCCTTGTTGCAGGCGTTCTTCAGCTCACACCATGCGACTTGACTTTTCCATTTTCGGCATGAGTGTCTTGTTGGGACGGTTATTGTGTGCCGTGCGCCGGATGAAGGCGTTGTGATATTGGACCCTGTACATACAGGCTAACCCCTGTATGATTGACTTACGGATACCAAGTGTTTAGGTCGGAGGATAATAAGAGCAAGGCATAGAAGCTATTTTAGGTACCTTTATAATAATAGTAAAAGAGAAAAGAGGAATATGCTTGTATCATGTGGCGTTAAATACCTATTTTAATATATCTAAAGGTTATTATAAGGTATTATTTTTATTTAAAAAATAGGATACTTATTTAAAGAAATATATTAAGAAATATATTTCTTTAAAAGGATACTTAAAACTATAGTAAAGCTTTGATTTATTACTCTTCCTACCCCTTGGGCTAAGATATACTCAGATATATCATATCTGGTACCTCGGAAGCAACATTATTCACCCTTGAAAGAGTAAATAAAAATAACCGAAACTATAGAGCAATTTACAAAGTGGTTGCCCTGGTACTTAATATTGAAGTCACTGTAGCGGGGTTGGTAAGGGGTTCAATGTAGTGCGGATTGCTGCAGAGCCAGAGGGCGGTGACCTTGCCGGTTGTAGCTCGCGTCGAAGCCAGTGGCGCAAATGAGGACATTAAGAGGCCAGTACCGCCCACTTTCTGTGAGACAACCTTGCGTGGCAATCTCCTTAATCTCTCTATAGACGATAGTGACGTTTGGAAGCGTCAGGCTCTCCGGGTAGTTCACACCGGGCTATTGACAGATCAGAAACCAATGGTCAGGAAGAGAATATCAAGCACGGGACAATAACAAGCGGTCAGTCTACGACAGCCGATTGCAAACTCAGGAGTTGGTTTCTCGCCAGCTCCTTATTTCTGATCTTTTCAATTATCTGCTCCTCGACGTACGCAACTATCGCCTGCTGACCTACCGAGCCCTTGGTGAATAGAGAGAAGGCCCCGTCCATAAATTCTTCTGTATCCTTACGTAGCTTCAGCAGAGCACCAGGCTCGTTAGGGAACTCCTCCTTCTCCTCGTCGGTATACGTATGGTACTCCATTCCCCGTAGAGGGCTGATCCATGCGGGCTCTCGGATGAAGATTGTGACATGGCTCGTTTCCATTTTTGACTGTTAATTAGTGGGATCTTCTCTGCCTTTCTCTCATAGAGTGTGTACGTACTGTTGGACCTGGGGCAAGACCCGAATACCAGAAGACCTATGATTCGAAGCGAGCGGCAGGCCAACGCCACCTGTTGAGGATACCGGAGGCGTTGATAAGGAAGTCATAGTACTGTGAAATGTTTGACTGTGGATGGTCTCAACACTGACGGTCCACTCGGCGTTCCCCTCGTTCCAGATGGCACCAAATACCTCGTGGTTACAGTGGTCTTCTAGTTCAGTTATTCCATCGAAGGCCGGGCTTCAACTAAAATTAAGAACACATTCAACACATCATAGCATCATATCCCAATGCTAACACAGTGGGAACGTTGGGTGCATCAAGCCCGATACGTGATTCAGACGGCACGGAGGAGAGTCAATTCCGCTCCGTTGATCCAATCGGCCCAATTTACTATGCGAATTCCGGCTCTCTGGATCCTCTTGCTAGCACACGCCGCCCTGAAAGATTCAACCGTAATTTGAACCCATGGATGAGTAGAAGTGGGAATTAACAGCATTGAATGAGTTACAAAAATGTTCTTCATCTCGTCGGCCGACTTAACTCCTGGTGAAAGTCTTATTCTTCACCAACAGCCTCGTCACTTCCTCCCCGTCCGCCCCAGTCTAAGAATTTGAGCTCCATCCAAAACCCAATGTTGATCCGGTGCTTTGCCTTTCTCCGCCAGTTCTGCCGCCTTTACCGCCGCCCGGGCGATCACTTCCGCGTCTTGTCCAAGCCAATCTCTGAGGCTCGGACTCACGAACCCCAGGCCATTGACGACGTTCTGCGCTATCCCTTCGGCCCATCTTCCCACTTCTCTTTGGCCAAGAATTATACCTGGTTTCAGGATTATTCCCGTCCCAAACTCAGCCTGTTTAATGGTGTTTTCTACCTCAGCCTTCATCCTGAGATATGTCAACCACCTCTCAAGAACGCCGCCGGTCCAGCCACTGGAAATAAAAACGTAGGTATTAGTTCTGGCAGTTTTAGCTGCATGCACTAGGTTGATGTTGAGGTCACGATCGATCTTCCCCTGGTTGGCAAGACCACCGGCTGCGGCGCGCGTGGTTCCCAAAGCAGAAAAGACAATATCCGGTGGTGGCTTGAGTTCTGATAGCGCGATTCCCCAGTTGTCCGTGTTTGTATCTACCACAGAGTTCAACGCAGAGTCTGTCGTCTTGGGGAGCCGACGCGAGATCGTGGTGACAGTATGTACAAATCCAGAGGCCAGCGCCATGGAGAGGACGTTGCTCCCCACGAGACCGGTTGAACCGATGACGACGGCAGACTTTGCCATGGCTGATGATTGACCCGTAGCGATGCTCTAGTGGCGCCGAGTAGAAATATTACCACAGTAAGAAAGAAAATGGTCAAAAGTCTCAAGACGGGGAATGGTGAGAAGGAAAAGGGGCAATTAAGCGCTTCTCACAATATTAAACAGGGAAGATTTCCCCCTTCTTAAATGTTCTATTTTTCACCAAATTATGACCTCCATACCAGGCACTAGCCGTCTCTTGGGACGGACTTAAGCTTATTATCCATTCTTATGCAGATGAAGCCCGGATATATCGGGACCGGTTTGTTGAAACCCGATGAGTGCCTACCTACGTCACGGTGTGGTCTAGGGGAGACTGCTCTGTGTTGCATGCTAGCAAAGCAATGTCCTCCTGTCGAGTGTCATGAGTTAGGCATAATATTCACAAGCATCAGACGATCAAACACGTTTCTCTTACCCATCGTTGTGCTACAGTTGTGTTATCTCCGTTGGGTTGCTTGAAAATCCACCCCCACCGCTTCTTCGAGTCCTTGACCAACCTCTTAACCATCATCCCTTTCGGGGCCGGATTCTTAGTGTGAGACAATGAATCAGTGCCAGGCCCACTCTCGGAGTTAAAAACGCTGAATCAGTGCTTCTGCGCTCCGCTCTTTAAGATTGTGAGATCGCTCAGGGGTCAAAGCCAATCATCAACAGTGTTGTTGTGGAGTTGACCTGGTAGGGGAAGGATTGCGTGACCTTTCATCCCTGTCACTAAGGCCACTGTCAAGGGTGTGGTTCTACGTATCTTTTCGACCTATGCACATGGACCCCATGAAATGTCATGAGTGCTTGCTATCCGTGATTGTGGCGGTAGGGTATCGAGTAATACTACTCCATGATATGTCTTTGAAGAGTTTCTATGACATTGAATGTTTGAAGAGGGCTCTCGTTGGACTTAGAATCTTCTCTTCCGGACTTTCAATAACATCACTTGGCACGTCACACTCATCTGCTCATACGTTGGCAATAGTTATGAGATTCCAGCGGCCTATATTGAAAGAATGTCGTCTGAAATAATGATTCCCACCTTACAAACTGCCACCGACATGAGGCCTCGAGAGGAACTTGGTAGGAACGTCAACCTGCCTGGCTCGAATGAACTCTCCTACGCTCTTGGCAAAACCGTCAATCAGACTGCTCGAGCTGACACCATCTTCCAAGAGCCCATAGATGACAAAATGAACAGCTCTCAGCTTGGGCAGTTCGAAACGCTCCACTCGAAACTCAGGCTTGTAGTCGTTGCCAAGGAGATGCTTGATCTTGTCAATCGTGAGTAGCGAACGTAACCATGGCCATTCATCGTCACGTCGCACCCAAAGGCCTACGTTGGCGTTTCCTCCCTTGTCGCCGGAGCGAGCAAGAACTACTTTGCCCAGAGGTGCTCCCTTGGTATCGCCAAACTCGGCCAAGTCAACGGGGTCAGTAGAGTCGTATGACAACTGGCCCGTGAATGCCCTCGACTCGTCCAAAGGCGGGGCCGGAATTACAGAATCGTCCCAGCCAAGATGAACTTGAACATTAACCCTAGATTGTTCAATCTTTCCTGGGAAGTAGGTTACGAATGGCTTGGGCGTTAGAGTGCGCAGATCCATGTTCCTATAGATTCCACGTTTGTCAGTCCCCGTTTGTGTCAACTCGATGAGGGTCGCTTTGTTCACGTACAAATGATAGCCTCCGTAGCCCTGCATAGCGCAGAACAGAAAAGCTTCCTTAAACTCGCTGATTGCATCCTTAGTCGGTGCCTGGATAAAATGGCGAATCTGCACGCTGGCATCCTTTTGCGACAGGGGATCCTCGGGAACGCTGCCGTAGGTATCAATGGCGATCTTGGAGAAGTGGTCTAGGTCAATATATCCAATAACCAAGTAAAGCAAAATTTAGACCCTTTTTTTTACTTAGTTAATAGAACCCTTTACTTAACTTAGTTTACTTAGCATTAGCGGCTTAATTTACTTAGTTAGTTAATATTACTTAACTATTTTTTATGCCTTATATAGCTATAATAATAAACCTAGGCTAATATTTTACTTTAAAGTAAATACTTCTAGTATTTAATTACTATTATTATATTTAAGCTAAGCTAATTCTATTTATTTATAATTACCTTTTTTATCTATAAAAAGATATACTTATATTTAGTGCTTATTACTAAGTAATTAAATAAATTAAATATTATTTTTAATAAGATAAGATAATTAAATATATAATAAACCTATTACTCTAGAGGATCCTTAATATTTAGATTAGCCTTATTAGTCCTCGCTATAAACTTATCTAGCTTAAATATTAATTTTATCTATTTTTTTCCTTATATAGCTAATATTATAATAATAATAAGCCTTTATTAATACTTATAAGCTTAT